>PVLD010019422.1:0-36445 GCA_004027595.1 Dinomys branickii
GACAAGATAGCTAAGATAGTTATACTACTAATTTCTGTTGCTTTAGGGAAGGGAACAATTAATGTTCAATTATTTGATCAATTTTACCTGACTATATTTTTTTAACTGGGTAACCAATCTGTAGATAACAATATGTAATACAGCAACCATTGTTAATTTCTTATCACCTTGTCTGAAATTCTGTATTGCTTTTATTGTTTGGTGTTATTTCGTTCATGTCTGTTTATTAGTATGTTTTCATTCTTTTATCTTTAAAATAAAAAATGAATAAAAAAATTTAAAAAGAAATTTAGATGTGTTGCATATATGTACCAACTGCACAAAGGATGTAAACATGATGTACTACAAACATATATACTGATAAAAAGTAAATAAAAGTGCAATCGTAATTTTCTAAGAGACAGCATCTCAGTACATTACTTAGGTTAGCCCTAATTAGTCCCAGCCACTCAATCCTCCTGCCCCAGCTTTCAAAGCTATCATAATTTTTAATGTATTTATAAAAGTTTACACTTTTCAATATTACATGCTTTCACTTTCTCTGCCACATAACTTGGAAGTTTCTACTATTACTAGTTTTCAATATCTTTCCTCTAATTTGATTTTAGCTATGTTATGTGCTTTGGTGAAAGAAAAAGTGTTTTCAGAAAAGATCAGGCACTAGTTCTCTGTCCAGACCCCAAGACATATACATTCCCATTTGCACTCCTATACTTCTAGTACTGCCATGAGGAAAGCATCACTTGCGTGAGCTCACCTGGCCTGAATGTTGAAAAGTATGTAGTAAGAGAAAATCCAGCTGAACCTAACCCAGCTAACCCACATATATATGAAATAAAATTAATGGGATTTCTAAGGCATGGTGCATTGTGGACTTGTTTAGTTTTTTGAGACAGGTTCTTGCTGTGTAATTCAGGCAGTCCTTCAACTCAATGTGTAACCCACACTGGCCTTGAACTTGCAGCAATCTTCCTGCCTCAGCCTCCCAGATGCTGAGATTACAGGTGTGTGCCTCCATCCCTGGCTTTTTTTTTTAATATACTCTTTCATGTGGCAAAGGCTAACTGTTGTCTTCTTAAAGCATAAACTGACATCTAGCTGCCAACAGGACCTCAGTCTTACAGTAACCGCTATAAGAATCGGGATACCTAGTAAAGCAGAAAGAAAGGAGCAAGACAACCCCAGTTCCAGAAAGTGGAGTGTACGGTTTGTCCATGAAATAGACCTTGGTTAACAAACCTGGAGGTGAAATTTGAAGCAAAACCAGGATCGATGCTAATTTGTTACTTGACCTTCTAGGGTGGTACCGTCATGCACACAGAGCTTTAGAACTCAGAGTTGAAAGCAATACTGAATCTCTCGGTTAAAGTCTAAAAGATTCCAAAAGCAGAAAATGAATACCTGGAGAAAGATGCATAGATCTGCAGCAAGATCAAAGCCTCCGTAGAGAGCTCTGTGTTTCTTTTCTGTTGGGAACAGAGCTTCATAGTTTCTGTGCAAAATTACAATAAGGTCCTTGCCACTTCTAAATATTTTCTGACATTTCTTATCTTCACTTTACTGGTATTAACATTATTCCTTTGGGTTATGTAACTCATTTAAAGTGAGTTTGATGAGTGTTCTGATTATCAGCATGAACACATTTACCCTATGAAATGGTGCTTCCGAAACTGTATGTTTGGTCTGTGATTGTAATGTGCTCAGTTGTTCAGTACTGCGGGATATCACATGAGGATTACTGCCTGCCTTTTAAATAAAAGGCTAACAACATTGATTTTTATGTAAGTATATTCACTATACTGCGACACTCTGAAGAACCACGGTCTTGCCAAATGACCCAAAGATGAAAATGTAAATCATTACGATTCCTCTCACTAACTCTTATCCTCCCATATCATGATTAATTTTAGGTGGGACATCCTGGAAGCTTCATGCCAAACTTTCTGTAACATTTATCAGTTAAAAGATGTATGATGAAGCCAGGCGTGGTGGCACACGCCTGTAATCCCAGAACTTGAGAGGCTAAAGCAGGAGGATCACTGTAAGTTCGAGGCCAGCCCGGGTACAAAGAGAGCTCAAGGCCAGCCTGAACTGCACAGTGAGACCCTGACTGAAAAGGACAAAAAATTAAAAAGTAAAAAAAAAAAAAGATGTATGGTGAAGAAATGGGAAATTATTCATTTTGTTAATGCCTAAAACCCCAGTGTTTTAAACAAAAAGAAGCAATTAGCATAGCATTGAAACATTTTATTTGGAAACATCTTTAAATTATATTTATATCCCCTATTTAGAAGGCTATGTCATTGGCTCTTAATGATCACTCAGGTTCACTCCAAGTGCTACTGAAAATACTTCAAGGAACATGTTACCTAAGTCTTATTAATCATAAACTCCCAAATAAAAGTATTTAAATTATTAAACTTTGTACTTTTTCAGAGTCTTTTTCGATTTTTCTAAACATTTTATGGACATGAAAAAGCAGCCTAAATCTTAAAATGTTGCTTAAGTTTGACTAAAAAAGACATATGGAAATGCTGGGCTTCTTTTTACCACACGTAATTAAACTCTCACCAGAAAAATGTGCAACAGGACATTCAAACAACAAAAATATCGTCTTTGTGCCACCTTTAAAAGAACCTCATTTATTTGGTGGCACATTAGAATCACAAAAGGGCTTGACGGGGTCAGGTTTCCTTGGTCAAGATTAGAACAGGGGTCGATATTTTTAAAAGCTCTCTCGGGTGATTTTTAATGCACGGCCTGCTTTAAAGCCCATTGCTCTTTTACCTCAAAGTGGGATGACGATTACCAGAGATGGTGAAATCTTAGGCTTCGCTTTTAGAAGTACCATGAGCAGATCAAAGGATGCAGCAGAACCACCGCGACAGGCAGGTGTTGGTGTTATGTCTTCTCCCGGATAACACACCAGGACGTGTAGCATTGATAGAGGAGGTAAGAGCAAGGAGACACAAGGACAGGGGAAGTTATGGTCGTGAAAACCTTATTTTGAAGAGACTTAGGACAATTTCAATCCAAGGTTAACACAGAAGAAAGGCATTGAAGTTAGTCTGTATTCATCTAGGAGGCAAAGCTGCAGCCAGTGCAAGGACGTTAAAGGGCAGCTGACACCAGCTTGGTGTAAGAGAGCGTTCTGTTATCAACCTCAAATGAGCAACCTGCAAGACACTGAAGCACTGTGGTATAGTGGTGCACTCCTTGTAATCCCAGCACTTGGGAGGCTGAGGCAGGAGGATCCTTGCGAGTTTGAGGCCAGCCTGGGCTACAAAGTGAGCTCAGGGCCAGCCTGAACTGATAGTGAGACCCTGTCTCAGAAAGACAAAAAAAAAAAAAAAAAAAAAAGCCACGAAGCAGAGACCAAGAGATCTGTTTTGGACGTGGGAAGGAAGTTGAACTACCTACTGTCTTTCTCATTGTATAAATAACCTGAGAAGCCATCCCAGTTTTATGGGGTTTCCCACACTATGTCCTAGTGTTCTTAGAGCCAGACCAGAAAAAGCACATGACTAAGAAACTCAGACAGTTGTGATGGAAACACAGTGGCCATCTGTGAGCAGGGGCTGGTTTTTCTTTGTGTGACCTCACTAGGACTAACATGACCTCCTTAGCAGTGGTTAGTTCTCCAGAAGCAGCACGTCCTCAGCAAGAAACTGCTTTCTTGTTTGTGGCTTTCAAATAGAAATTTTAGTTACACATTTTGGTTAGATTGTCATTTAGTGGCTGTTAGACAATTTTTCTTTCCAATTTTTCTTTCAACACAGGATGGAAACGGTGGGGTCAGAAACGGATAGTACCAAATGCTAGATGGTGTGTTTTTCCCTATACATACATATTTGTGTAATTTATAAATTATTCACAATAGAAAATAAAAATAAAATGATCGTGACAGTATACTGGCCCAGGGACATAGCTCAGTGGCATGATCACATGCCTGGCAAGCCCAAGGTCCTGCGTTCAATTCCCAATACAAAAACAAACAAACAAACAAAACCCAATGTACTATAGTAAGAGTTTCATGAATGTGATTTCTCTCAAAATATTTTACTTTACTCATCCTTCTCACGATGATGCGGAGTATACAAGACCGACGCAGTGCGATGACCTGAGGGGAACGCCGACACGCTTTTCACCCACAATGGCTACAGCTTTCAGCTACGAAGTTGTTTCCATCTTCACAGTTTCCTGAAAGATTCACTCTTACTTTACATATGTCCAAGCTCATCATGTAATTGTTTAAATTTGTTAAGTTTCACCTTTACTCTTTTGTTCAGTACCGGGAATGAAGCTCAGGACCTTGTGCTTGCAAGGCAGGCGCTGTGCCACTGAGCTGTAACCCCCACCCCTCACTTTCACTCATAAAAGAAGCACTTTACAGCTACTCATTGGAATATTCAAACGGCCACCACCACTAGCTACTCCATTATTTTTTTAAAAAAGCGTTGCTGGGAAGAGGAGCATCGCAATACCAAGACCACTGATCTGATAACCAAGAGGGCTGGCAAGCAATTCCCTGGCAGGTAGCGCGTGTGCTATGGACCGAGGGGCAGTCACCGCCCGGGAGCGCCTGAGTGGGACGGCCAGGTTTGTACCATGCCACTCAGAGTGGTGCACAATTTAAAACTCATAACTTATTTATATTTGCAGTTTCCCATTTCATATTTTAAAGGCCACAAAATTGAGTATGAGTGACTGAAACTGAGGAAAGCAACATGGGGGAACATTTAAAATTAGTGATGGCCGGGCCTCACCCTGGAGAAAGTGTCCAACGTTAAAAAAGCTCCGCCAAGACTCTAATAGGAGGCTAAGGTCAAAAACCTCTCGGCCACTTCATCTTGAACGTACTCCTCCAGAGCATCGAGGTTTTTATTTGATTTGACTGCAAATAAGTAAACATTTTGCTGAAACAACTTTCAACATGTCATCCTAATCAGCATACTGATGAGAAAGCTATGCAGCACATAGTAAACCATTCCGATTGTGTTGGTCTTTCTGGACAGTTTTCCACTTTAAAAAGATACACTTATCAAATAATTGTTCATTATTTGGATGACATAGTTGAGTGAAAAAAAGTCAATTTTCACAGAGTCCAATAGCCTACAGCTGTAATTTACAACGAAGGTAAAATTTAATTTAACAGCTCCCAATATGTGGCTCAAGGAAAGATATTATAATAAGTACAACAAAGTGAAGCTACAGCTTAACAGCTTTTAATGTAAAGAAAACCAAGATTTTAATTTACACCAAGTTGTCAACAGTGAAACACAACATCTCCTACCAAAACCAATTTGGTATTAACAAAAATACAGAGTACAAATAATTTTTGTTTCAATACTATTTCTCCTTAGTTTTATCTAGTATACTGAACTCAGATCTGACCACCACGCTTTCATGAACAAACATTCCAAGACTGTAAAGCAGTGCGCCTGAACTGAAATGTATACTTCATAAAGTCCGCAGGGTACACTCTGCTGAGGAGAGCCTCCGAAGGGGGTCAGTCATCCAAGACTAGTGAAGAATCAGATGCATTTATGTGTGAAAACGATAATGGAGAGGCTAGAAGAAAGGGGAGAAACGACTGTGACTTTTGTTAAATACTTAATAAGCCCATAGTAAAAGGTATTAATTTCTTTCATGTCCTTCTAAAATGTACAAATATAAACCTTAAGAAGCTACAAATGTCAAAATTTCAAGTTGTAAAAACAAGTTTGCTGTTGGCCTGTCATTGGACTGTAGTGCATGGTGGAGTTTTAAGTCATGGTTGTCATTTCAGGTACATTGACTATGAAACAAAGACAACACTAGCAGAAGTTTTTGAGTAGAATCCAGATGGTCAGCAACCAGGGAAGCTTGAAAGGGGCTTTGTTTAGCGTGAGGGGTAGGACGGCACTTGGACTGCCCACTTTTCAAGACAACTTCCAATATTCAGTCTCTTGTTACATGACACAAATTAAATCACTACACTCTGTGATTACTATACTATTTGAAAACATCTAGGGCCAGAGATATAGCTCAGTGGAATAAGTGCCTGCCCGCCAAGTGCAAGGTCCTAAGTTCGATCCCCGGTACCGCAAAAAAAAAAAAAAAAAGAAGGAAAGGAAACATCTAACATCATGTTCTGCAAAACTAAAATTGTTCCAGTAACAATGGAGTTACATCCCAACAAGCCCACTATAAACTGAAAATATCCTCCGTTGAAAATGCAGAGTCCACTTAACATACAGGACATCACACTGCAGCAACATTGTACACTGTAGCTTAGCTGTTTGCCTTTGTGATTACATGACTGACGGGGAGTCACAGCACCCTGCTGCTGCTTGGCATGGAAAGTATTATGCAGTGTGTCATTAGCTCGGGAAAAGATAAAAATTCAAAATATAAATTACAGTTTCCACTGACTGCGTTTGGCTTTTACAGGAGGCAGGGTAGAAAAATCATTAAGACAAACCTTTGAAGGTCAGGCACTGTATCTTTTTCTCACACCTACGATTGCTGTGTTAAAATACGCTGCCTTGCAAACTTTGACACCTCAGGGGCTAACCTGAATAAAATCACTTCGCATATAAATTTGTTGCGGGGCGGGGAAGCTCCTCAGGGCAGCTTTCTTCCACACAGATCCCAGAATCTCCTTATGCATGCTGCAGGAGCCTCTAAAGTGGGCTTTCCTGTCCTTGGCTCTGGGAAGGACCCCATCACTTCTGTCCCTTGGGCATTAGCCAAAGGCAGCCACATGGGTCCACCTAAATGTGGGGGATAAGAAACCTGGGAAGGATAGGTGATCCCAGTACATATAACAACTATAAAAGTAAACCATCGCTGAATATCCAGGACTACACACATCTGAGGGCGGATTTGTAATTAATTATGTCAGGGGACACGCTACGTATTTTGGAATTCCTGTTCTGTCTTCATAAAAAAAGTGTAACTACGGACTAAATATTTGCAAGAAAGTCTGAAGGATGAAATCGTCTGAAACGTAGTACAAACACTACGCTGTCCAAAAGTAACAGAATCTTCTGCAAACGGTGCCAAAACAAATGTCCCAAATTAGATGAAACCCTTACAACCAAGGGCAAGTGAGACGTGGGTTTACGTTCACACCTTCCTCTAAAATGTAATTAGACTGATTCCAATCCTAAGTTTCCTGTTTTGTTCTCTTATTACTTTATACACTTTTATGTACTGTTTGTAACCTTTCAACCAATTTACATTAGCCAATTTATTGACCAAATCTGAAAGCTGAAGATCTCTTCTCCCTAGAGGTGGTGGCCTGTGGCTGTCCTTCCAGGTACAGGAGGAGCGCAAGTTTGAGGCCAACCTAGGTGACTCAGTGAGACCCTAACTCAAGATAAAATGAAATGAAATAAAGTAAAATAGAGCAAAAGAGTTAAGTGGTAGAGCAGTTGTCCAGCGGTTCTGGGCCCTGGCTTTAATCTCTGGTACCAGAATCCCAACAACAACAAAAAGTCCCTATTTATACAATTTCCCAAGTCTGTACTATTCAAAATATCTAACTGCCATCAAAGAAGTTCTAAAGTTTTTTCCCCTAATATCGCACCAGTTGTAACTCTCTTAACTTACTTTTGAATATTCACAAAGCCCCTATCTCTGAAATTACAAAACTTACACTCTATTGTTTATCCCATTTCTACATACTGAATAGGTGTTAAAATGATGTTTGGTCCAAAAGATCGGGCCAAGCCTAGGGAGTAATACAATCTGTCACAGTAGTTTCTGTGGAAATACGTAGCAAGACTACATTCTCCTAGGCATTTGAAATTGATTCTTTGCCTATTAATGATGTTTTAGAATATTTTTATTTTAGTTATTTTAGTTAAAACTAGGAAATAAAACATTCAATTTTAGTCAGTATATGCACATAATAAGTTTTGAAACACAGTTTTAAAAACTTTTAAAATGAGTAAAACCAAGTAATTCAAAATACTTATTGAAAGTCTGATAAACATAGTCACTGAGGTTACCCATAAATTGAACAAAATGATAACAGCGGTTTCTTCTTGTAATTTTAATTCCTAACTCTACCCAGTTCAGGACCACCTACACAGCCATCCCTTTCTTGAGGAACAAACTGTACTGTCTCAAATCTTTCATGTTACAAGTATTTTTTATTTTTTGTCCACCTGTCAAATTTAAAACTTCTGCACTCCTTCTGGGAACATTTTGTCTCAAGACATAAAACCAACTCCCAATTACTCATAAGCGTGTACGTACATGCCCTGTGCCAGGCTGTACGCTAGGCTTCAGAACTGAGGAGAATGTGTAAGGCCTCGCTCCTGCCCTGAAGGAGCACATGGCCTTCTACACGCGAAGTACTTGGGGGAGGAGGGCCTGTTGGAGACACGGTATAGTCCGTTATTTTCTGTGGTAGTTCCTCTTTCTGTGTAGCAAACCACTTGAAAATTTGGTGACAATACATAACATACAATGTTGTCACTATTTCTCATAGTTCTGTGGGGTTGACAGAGCTCACCTGGGCAGTTCCTCACTTTGAGGCGTCACACAGAGTGGCAGGCAGTTGTTGACAGGGACCACACTCCTCCGAAGGTCTGACTGGACTTTGTGCCCACATTCACTCGTGGTGGGAGCTGCAAGGGAAGCCCTAGCATCAGCTGTTGGCCAGCACTTGAACACAACCTGCCTGTGTATTAGAGGCCTCGAGTGGCATGGCATCTAGATTCCTGACGGAGGGCCCTAAGGGTGAATGTCCCACGAGTTAAACACCACGAAGTCCCTCTTCACTCAATCTGGGCGCTACACAGTAACATCTACCCCCTTGGTAACAGAGGGGCAACCCGAGCTCCCAGGGGGAGAGGAACCACTCAAGTGTATGAATCGTTCGCTGACAATCATCCTTTAAGACCTGCTATCACAAGCACAAAATCGTTTCAATTTTTTTTTTTTAAATTCTCTCCCCTCATGGCTCACAGATCAGTGAGAAACACCCTTGGACAATATGAAAATCAGTAACGTCACTCTAAAGTTAGCTGAAGATCCCCTTGACTCATTCCAACAGCCAAATCAAAGGCATCCTTAACACGGGTAAGAGTGACCAAGGACAGGCAGACAATGTGTGGCAGGGAAGTGGCACCAATTAGAGCCACCTCAGTGCCAGGGATGTAGCTCAGGGGTGCAAATGCCCACCTGCAAGCGCGAGGTTGTGTTTGATTCCCTGTACCTCAGTGTACCTGCCTTCGCTAACATCACTGAAAACAAACTTCACCAATTCTCAAGAAGAGATCATCTTCAGTTTTTTACTCACCCCAAACTTCTTACCACAGGAATCTTGTCCTTCGTGTTGAAATGCCAATGCCAACGCTGTGCATTACTACCAAAAATTGTTTTCATTTACTTTTTCCTGGCACAAAAATTTAAAAATAAAACATTTCTACAATAGAACCCTACAGAATTGTTCTTCTGTAAGTTATTTCATCTACTCCAAACTGATTATTGTTGTCCCTCAGCTCTCTTTTATACTGATTTTATTAATCCATATATTTTCCCTACCAGATACACGTTAAAAATTTACAACTAGATATGAACAGAAAACACCACTTCATCAGTATTAACTGGACATAGACAACTACTCCCTTCCAAAGTGTTGCAGTTCTTAATACATACACTATCCCATGCAACAAAAATTTAAACGGAATCTCTAAAAGTAATCCAGTTGTTATCATTTTTATTTGTATTAGCATTCAAAAATTTTTTAAGCTGGGCATGGTGGTGCATGCCTGTGATCCCAGCACTTGGGAGGCTGAGGCAGGAGGATCATTGCGAGTTCGAGACCAGCCTGGGCTACAAAGTGAGCTCAAGGCCAGCCTGAACTGCATAGTCCGACTCTGTCTCAAAAAAAGACATAAAAAAAAAGGTTGTGTAAAAAAACTTTTTGAAGTACAACAAAAAATGCTCTTGCACTTTTGCTTAACAGTTAGACCTTATTAACAGTGTTGACCACAAGGTGGGGCTGTAACATCATGATTTAGAAATATTTATAAAGCATGTAAATAAAGAGGACAATAACAAAGCAAAGTTTAATATACTTGCATTTTTCAAAATGTGCATTATGTTAATTATCTAACCATTAATGTGCAGCAGAAAAATGATGCTTTAACTTGTCCAATTCTCATGCAGAAGTTACTGAACTTTGTCAAATGAAGAAGTGTCCTCAGCAGGGGCAGAATTTTTTATCACTATGTAATTTCTTGAGGAGCTAACATTTCTCATTTCATTGCTAAAGGAATTTACAGAATTTTAAACTAGTGTTAAGAACAGTTTTAAATTTTTTTACAAGTTATAATAAATTATATTTAAAGAGTAATTCATTACCCCCTGGAAAGTACACAACAATTTTTCTCTTCCTTTATGCCTTAATTATATTTTGTAATCTAACATTTACTTTAGGATGGAGACTTGAAAGGATTTATACAATCTTTTCTTTATGGCATGTATGATCTTTTCCACTTCTTACCTTAAAACTCATTTTAAATTGTTTCATCACATTGTTAAATAGGCAAAATCCTTCCTAATTTTCAAAGAGTATCAATATTGTTTCTATGATCAACTACTTATCAGTGATGACAAAACAGCACCCTCAACTAACCAGTGTTTATCAAATAAATATTAGTATCACCTAAATAACTTCTATAAGCAATAAAATCCTTTTCACAATTGAATGCTTTCTAATCAGCTAAATATATTAAAACTAAAAATTCATAGTAACTCATAACCAATAAAGTTAACTCCATGAAATTAAACAAAAAGCTCCCAGGGAAATAAAAGTTTTCCAAGATCCAGAAGTCCCAAACCTGTATTTTACCTTCACAATTTTTCTAACTCATTTTATCAAAATAACTTTTTATATAATACTTTGCATTTTATGCATATCCACATGTAATTTTGAATCTCATTATATAATCGTAACTTATTATTTCCTTTAAAAAGCTTCATATAGTTCCGTTTTTCACTCCAATGATATCTTAGGCAAGTCCATACCTGATATTTTCTAGAAGACCCCAGAAAGAGTGCTGTTTTACAAAGTCTGCTTTTATGAAGTCTTAAAGATTTTAATCTTTCAAAACAGTCAACATGTAGTGAAAAACAGTTATTTACTCTGAATTGTGAATAGAGTTTTAAAATTCTGTTGGACATTTCTGCAACATGAGGAAAGCTGTTCTAGAAACTATTCCATATTCTGGATGAATGAGAGGTCCTAAAAAGTCATATAGAAATGGCTTTAATGCTAAATAAGCAGGGAGATTTAAAAGTATACAAAGAAACATGAATAATATGAAGTGATTCTATCACTAAGATGGGTCACTCAATTCATGTATTTTATTCATTTTTATTCCAAAGAGGAGTACGGACCTCCCAAGTAACCTGCCAATATAGGTAAATTATTAGTGTTTTTCAAGATGACACAGAGAAGTACCTATGATGGGAAAATAGTCACATTAACAGAATTCTATATACATTAATAATTAGGAAAGCCAGGAGCTCCATGAAAGATGAAGTACTTAGCATATGGAAAGCTCTGGATTCAACCTCCAACGAAAGAGAGAGAGAGGGAGAGAGAGGGAGAGAGAGGGAGAGAGGGAAGGAGGGAAAGAAGGAGGGAGGGAGGGAGGCAGAAATATATTGCTATGTGGGAATGTAAAGCCCTCTAATAATACATACACCGCCATTAAGCATTTAAAGTCCTCTGATAATACGCACACACACATAGACACAGTTACTGTTGGTGTCAACACACTTTCATTTACTCAAATTACCTAAGGGAACTTCCTCTCATTTCCTTTAAAAATTAACAAAATGTTTCCACAGTAAAAATGTCAGCACCATGAAAGTATAAAATATAAAATGCTTACTTTCCATGTACTGAACCATGATTTCATAGCACTGTCCAAGAATGTCCCTTCTGAAAAATTCTCTGTAAATGTATCACACGTATCTAGCTGTGCTTTTGCACACAGCATATATCACACTCTAAATAAAGTGACTTTCGTTTCCTCAGGTTCCCCCTCTCATGCAGATACCTGGTTATTGGTTTTATGTGTGTAACTCACTTGAAAGGCTTTTTAATATTCCATAAAAATGAATGAATCATACCAAGGATGTGGTCCAGGCTACTGAGTCTGCAGTTTGTGCTACCCAGCCAATTCTGTTTTCCATGTTTCCAATTCTCTAATATAGTTATAGGAGTTGTCCTCATCATAAACCTTTCTTTTTAAAAGTGTATTTGATATTACTCCATGGAATCTAAGATAAGAGGGAAGGTAGAAAATTATACTCAGTCAAGTGCCTTGATCCAATTTCTAGAAACAAAGTATTTTAAGCTACAATAGGTGGCCACCTTGGCACGAGTGGACTAGAAGAACTCCATGTTCTACAGTCAGATCCTGTTGCGATGGGTTGGCATCCCAGCCATAGGAGCTGCAACATTTTTGAACACTATCTCTGAAGTACAATGATGTAACTCATGCATCGTTACTGAAAGGGTCCCTCATCCTACTCGATGGGTGGACATTTACTCTATGAGTATGAAGTCCACCAACGGAGAGGGAGAGACAGAACTCTGCTTCCTGATTTCCTAATTCCATCTGCCGGTGAGAATGCCATGTTATCCATCACTACATTCTCAGTACTTGGAACAATACCTGGCCCATAGTGGAAACAAAATGAACGATTAAAGGAATGCACGGTACACATACGTAGCAAAGAAATGTGTGGCCTCTATTTTCTCACGTGTAAGACGAGTTAGATTGAATTACTAGTCACTATAAATTTACAATTAAAGTTATAATTTAATAGAACTATGGTATTAATAAATCTAATAAGCAAACATACAAAATTATAGACTTTAAATCCAGATCTTCTTTCAGCAATTCCAGCATTTATTTACCTCTAAAAATAAATTATTAATAAAGAAAATGACTATTTTTAAATTTTAAATTATTTTATTTTCATCAAACTTTTCTAACACATAGTGTTAGAAAAATGAATTTTGGCACCATGGTTAAGAACTTCAAGTTTAATCTTTAAATTAAGAACAGTACCTACAATAAAGACATTTAGCTCTCTCTCAGAGAAATGGTAAAAACTGAAGTCAACAATTTTCTTTTTGTGGAGAGTTTTTTAAAAGTAGGAGGGAGGGAAGCATTAAAGAACCTACAAAGGATAAAACAGAGATACTCCCAGAAGAAAAACAAGTAAATAACCCCCCACGAAAGGGGAGAGACGGGGGTAAAAGGAAGAAATAAGGCTCAATGACTACTTTCCTGATATAAAATTCAAGTACTGAAAAGGTTTATGCAAAGTCTTAAAATGCACTACCAGTCTCAATGAAGTTTTTCTTTTCCCTATTATCTACCATTAAAAAAAAAATTCAAAGAAACAAAAATCCTGTTTTGACTTAAGGACACTTGCACCGAGGAGCACAGGGCAGGCGGGCTTCCCGCCTCCAGCGTCAGGGTCAACCACTCGGGAAGGTCTATCTGACGGAACGTGACGTGTAATACGCGTCCTACACTCTAGCCAAAAATTCTTCCACCGATAAAGCTCCTTGATTGAACTGATACTATATTTCTTGGGGGAAAAATTGTGTAATATAATCTTTTCTTCATGTTCCCTTAGTACTTACTACAAAAAAGACTGCATAGGTGTGACTGACAGCATCACATACAAATTCAGTTACAATCAGATTTCCAAGCGCTCAAAACTTGCGTCTTCATTTATATCCATTTTTCTACATTTACCTTACATGTTGATAAATAAAACTCTCTTGGGCTCTCTTAAATAAGACAATATTATTAAGCCAGTCACTTGTACATTTGTACCTGAATATTTTATCAATTCCAAACACAAACTCAGAAAACTATCACTATTCTCAGAGACAGTAAAGCGTAGAAATAAATATTTTCTTGTACTTTTTTTCTTTCTTTTCTTCTTCAAACTGTTTTAAGGCTCAGAGCAGACATGAAGAAACATCAAACAATATTTTATAACAAGTTTTTCAAATGTTTGGTCCAAAGTGAAGTTGTCCTGTTCTGTGGAAGTCATTTAAATATTTCTCTCATCTTCTTGAGCACAACTTCAGAGACACGCTCCTGTCAGTCATCCATTTCAAAAGGAAATCAGATTCAATGAAAAGCACATGACTTAGGGATCTATAAATGACACCGCAATGTATCTTGTTCCATTTGTAACAGGAAGCCCTTCATGCAAATGAGTAAGTCTCCCGGGATGCATGAAGCTCCAGCCTTTTCTTGGTGACTCAATAGAGCAATTGTACCTTAGAAACTTACATCCTCCTCCCTAAAAAGTTAAAACAAACAGAGGTATCAGCTTACGATTTTCAGCTTTTAATAAATAATGAAATTTAAATCATGCAATCTGAGCAGAATCTAAAAAGGAAAGTAGGCCATGTCCCTTTACTCATATCGTATTCCTTCTGAAAAATCTAAACCTACAAGTCGTAGTTACCTGAAAATCTTCTCCCACATTGTTGAGGGCGATGTTGATGGTAAATGTGGAGGCGTCATGATGAGGACGGAGTGACCGCTGCCTCTCGGGGGAGTATTTTACTACAAAATTCAACAATGCAAACCCCTGAAAAAATTTAGACAGTAAGCCAGTAGATTTGCTTAAAACTCCCATACTTCTGCAGCAATTGGTAGGGAGGAGGCAGGAGGGGTGGGGGAGAAGAACTACCTTTGTGTAATAGCCTGCAAAGACCTTCAGCGTCACCGGTGCAATGAACTCCCGGATGAAGTGGAGCCAGACATTCTCCAGGCCAATTTGTTTCATGTGGATATCATCAGTTGGGACATTTTCATAACCACCAGATATACGGCTGTCCTAAAAGCAGCATTAACGCGTCACAAAATCTAGTCCTTGTGCAGCTCACATTTACATTACTTGGCACTTTTTTAACCGCAGCTCATAATGCACAATAAAAATACCAGCTGTTCAATTATGGTATATCATCTGCTTCATGATAAAATGATCAAAATAGGTAACACAGCTTTGCAAATTTATCAATGATGAGACACAGTGTTGCAGTCAGTGGGCTCCTTGACTTCTTAAACATATGTGGCTAAACTTTAACTGTAAATGACACTAACTTTCTGAGCCCCTCTCTTCCGCTCAGCTACAAAATGGCTTTGCTTAAACACGACCCTCTGGTCTTAGTTGTTTTGTGAGCATAGACCCCACTTATTTGTCCTCTCAATAATCAACTTCTGAATACGAACTTACTCTTTAATGTTTCTCACTATTATTCGTTGAAAACCAGTCTTTCATAGACTATTGTGTATTATCCTCCCACACACTATCTTCAAGTTCTCCCTGGTATCTTTAACTTCCCTCTCCCAGATCAACTAGCCAGCATGAGCAGTGGTCATTAACTGCACATCCTGCAGCAGTATTCCCGTGTATTTCACTAACACTCCTTGGTTTTGTGAAGGAGCTGCCACCGATCAGCTCAAATGAACAGTTGGAACCAACAGCAGTAACACTTCCTGCCAACTCTGTAACTGAACGTAAAGGCGGAGCAGAATTACACCAAAGCCATTCTAAACGCTCTTGTCTGTGTTTATACAAAAAAAAGTTCGGACAGTCAATCAGATAAAGTTTATCGTATTATTTTCACTAGAGCTTACTGTGAAATGTAGGAAAAAAAAGTGCCCTGAAGAAGAGCGGGTGTTAATCAGGAAAGGCACGTTTCACAGTTAGGTAACACATGGTACAACCACACACATAAATGAAGGCAGGGTCCAGACAGATACCTGAGCCAAGCATTGAAAATTCACTAGCAATAAAATTACACAACGGCCTTAGACAGCCCACTGAGTTAGGTGAAGGACTCAAGAGACGTCTAACAAAAAGACATCCTCTCTGAATTCTCTGAATAGCCATCCCTACCCACCTAAAGTCTGCACATGCATGCACGCACGTGCACATATACCCACACATACAAGCACACACACTTTAGCTCGTTGTGTGCAACTGCAACTTACATGATGTTTTCCCCCAGACCACTGGCCATAATGCTCCATTTCTTCCACCAATTCGTCACAGGCTTTTTCAGAAAATATGGGAAACCAAAAGACATCTGGACAAGGCTATCAACACGGCACCACCATGAGAAGACATAAAACATTTGCATCTTTAGTTTAAAATGAGTTTTGATATATACAAAAAGTTTAAAATGAATAATACTGTCACAGTTTAATTGGGAATGTCTTCTTGCTTTCATGGTACATTACAATTGGGCATCTCAGAATTGAAGACTACGCACAGGGGTTTGGAAGACTTATCTAAGAGTTCGTATTTTAAAAGATCTGTCAAAAAGAATGAACCCATATCTCAAAGTTAAACTTTCTGTGAAAGAGATCTCCATCGGTCTGTTGATGGCTCCTTATTTTAAGTGCTTTTAAAAAACTATGACATTTAAAAGCAAGTTTTTAAGAAAACAGTGATCTTAAAATAATTGTTATTCTCCATTTTATAACTGTATGGTCCTATAAGACCATATAATTGGCAAGTAACCCATATAAATTTTACCTAAAGTATACTTTCTCTGATTTCACGACATTTTCCACCAACATAGATTAAATAATAACATTTTCTTCTGAAACATACATCAAAAATATCCCATAGAGCTTAATAATAAACACAAACCTGCTCCACTATATTTTCAGTGAAAATCTTTGAATAATCTCGGTTTATATACTGTTCCTTCCAGTCCTATCAAAGAAAGAGTTGTACATATTAAAGCAAATATATTGTAATAAATATCGGGGCAAATATACAGTATATACATTTTTTAGAAGTTAAACAATTTATAGGTGACTATGCGGAGCAGACTAGGAATTTTATAACTAGTTTATATTTTACTCTTTGCCTGATTCTGTATACTCACATAATTCTAGGAAACATACTTTTTCTCAGTACTGGACTCAGGGCCTTGAGCCTGCTAGGAAAGCACTTTACCACTGAGCTACACCACTGTTTCACCAAGTTTTTATTTATAATGTTTCAGGCCACAGAATATTATAACTTGAACCATCTTACAATGTCTGCATTCACCTGCTTTATTTCATGAATTACTCAGGAATAATTAAGTGCAAATGTCTGAAAGTGAAAAATAAAGAACAAACTCCTACCAACAAGTAATAGTAAAAATAATAAATGAATTATTAACTAGGGCCTTGTTTATATGTCTATAGAGACCCACTAAATTTTTATTTTTTTTAATGAATTTAAAATCTCTGTCTTCTGTAACTGTTAGTATTTGTCAAAACTTCATGTTGAGGTTACAGACATTTTTACATTGATTAGTCAAAAAAATCAAGGATTGGAGCTTACACTGACGATGATTCCTCTTCATGCTAACTTATAAATCTTGTTCTCTTTGACCAGTATCCGGCTCATAAATCACAGATGATGATGCCTCACTTTTTTTCTCAACAATAGCTAAGAAATCTTTTCTCTAGATCAAGTGCTTTCTTTAAAAGCCCAGCATTAGGAAGGCATATACTGAAATTTGGAGTACATGGGGCTGGAGAGATAGCTGCTCGGGAGCACAAGCGCCTGCCTGGCAAGCGCAAGGTCCTGAGTTCGATGCCTGGTACCAAAAAACAGAAAATAAAAAAAGTAGAAAAATAAAACTTGGGAGTAACTTAAATAACCCCCAATATCTTGTTAAATATATTAAGTATGTTTGGCAAAACTATTAATTTTTTTCTCTATAAACAGAAAATATAGGAAGCCAAAAGGAAAGAGATGAAGCATGGACTCAAAATAACTACAACCCAAATATGTTTCAAAAACCCCTTGTCTGAAATATGTCCTTGGGGTTCGATTGAGAGGCTGATGATTATAGTGTGTTAATTTATAATTTATTATGTTTAGGTCTATGTGCTTATATAATGTTTTTTAGTGTGGGGAAATCAATTAATGTTAAGTAGGAACCCTAAGTCACACTCTCAGTTGCTGAAGTCTATTTTAGTTGTGGAAAAACCAAAACTATCATCAGATGTTTTAAAGAATATCACTTCCACACAGTATGTAATTATGAGGTTTACATTTCAAATTATCTATTTCCTATACCGTTCACTAGTTTTATTCTAAAATGTAACAAAAAATAAAATTAAATACTTAATCCATAACATTTAATCTTCATACTATTTTTGCCTATGCACTTTTTTTTTTAAGTTGAAGAAGTTTCCAGGATTTCACATTAGAGAATTAATATTAACTTTTCATTTTAGTTTATTTTTCTGGTCAATGAGCAAACTAACTTTACAAACATCTTAGCAATTCTGACAGTGGGAAAACCACTATGTAGTTTGGCATGGGACATCCATCAGGATATAGGTGAGACTAATTTATCAAAGAACTAATTTCTCAAAGCCATGAAAAGTAATTCCTACCCAATTCTTATGCTTTAGCTCATACTTTTGAATCAAGTCAGACTTGAATTTTATCCCATACTCTTGAATTTAAAGGCTTGAATTTTTCCATAAACGTCTACAGTTCAGAATATACTTTAGGACATCTTGCCCAGAGCCTGATTTTATTCAAGACAAATAATTCTATCCCTCAAAACAGGACAAGATTCACTGCCAAAGTGAAATATGTAATTCTATCTTGACTGCAAAAAAGCTTCTTTGTAATTCTACTCCTGTCCAGCATGAAGATACACAGCTAAAACGGATGGAAGTATTTTTTAAATACCAAAATATCAAAGGACAGTCTTTTACTATTCAACAAAAGTATTCAGACTATTAAGTTTACTATTTGTGTATCATGCTGCTCCTGTAAAATAAAACGTAAATTTTATCGGGTGAATTTACTCTTTGTAACTTAAAATTTTTACTGTTGGCAGGAGGAGAATCTTCAGCAGCAGTGTAGCAGATTATTTAAAGGAGCACTTTCCTTTGTACAAATGCCAACTTTACTAAAGGAAAGCAACCTTTGCACAAGAAAAAAGGAGTTAATTAGTACTGGTTCAAATTGAAAAAAAAATTTAAGACTTTAAAAACAGGCTCCTTTAAAGACTTTCCTTTTATCCTGAATTAGTTTACTCTGAAATATTCTCCATTTTCATATAATTGGAAAAAAAGAAAATGTATAGTGATTAAATAGTGTTTTTCTCTTTGCATCTTCTTCCTGAAATCAAAATAACCATCATCTATGAGCTATTTAGGAATATTTTTCTGGAATTGTGATGAAAATTTAGATGTTACTTTTGAACACATTAGACAAAAACACTGAGAGAAACCAAGGAAAATAACAATTTCCTTCTTCACACCTCATATATGTCTTAATACCAAATTATCATAGTCAAGTTCAGATCTACTCTGTCCATCGTGAAGCTGTGTTATTTTTTAAAATCTCTAATCACATTTTCATGCTACTACTCGACTGACTTATATCCTTACAATTACAGGAAATAAATAATAAGCGAAGCTGGACGTGAAACACATACCACAGGGTTTTCAAATATCTGCCAGAGGTCATTGTTATAATGGGAAGTGTTGTAATTAGCAGTTGATAACAGTCGTCCAAATTCATGTCTATTAGAAATGTACATAAACACACCCTATGTGCCGAAAAATAATAGCGTTAATCTTATAGGAAAGCATAAGAAATGTATTTAGCCACAGGAAAATATAATAATTTCAATTTTTACACTTCCAGTATAACCATGCATTTTAATTTTTGTATAAAACGAGCGCGATTGCAAACGTTTGATGATTACAAATTCACACACCACACAACATTAACAGACGGCACTGAAACTCAACTGAAACAAAGGAGGGGAGGGGTGGGCTGTCTCTGGCCCTTCCTCACTGATCCTAGGTGTGGACTTCTGGAAAAAAAACTCCTGTTTGGAAGCAGAAATATTTTTGAGACACCAAAGTGCAATGAATTATTCCTTCCTTTGGCTTCTTTCCCTTTCAAAGAACGCAACATTTTTTCAAAACAAGAATCCAATATGTATTATTTCGTCAGTGTCCTTCACCCCTTCAGTGTTCTGTGGCTTAAAGACTAAGCACAGACATCGGTCACACATTCTACAGGCAGCTAAAAACGGAAAACCCGTCCCGGATCTTTAATCCAAATAAAGTAAACGTGGCAAACAAAATTGAAGCAAGACTGTTTCTTATATCTGTTTTAATGGTAAAAGAGTTAACAAATAAAATACAGTACACAAACTATCTCTGTACTCTTTGTGCGTGTGTGTGCACCTGTGTGCATGAATGTGTGTGTGTGTGAGCATGTGCGAGTGTTGTGCATGTGCGTGTGCATATGCGCATATGCGTGTGCGCATGTGCGTGTGCTTGTGTGCATGCATGTGCGTGTGTATGCATATGTGCATGTGTGTGCGCATGCGTGTGCGCGAGTGTGCGCGCTCGTGTATGCGTGCATGTGTGTGTGTGTGTGTGTGTGTGTGTGTGTGTGTGTGTGTGTGAATAGGGAAGAACCAAGGGCCTCTTTTATTTTGAGACAAGGACTCACTAAAAGGGCCAGGATGCCCAGAACTCCCAATGCTCCTGCTTCACTTTCTCGTCCCTCAGTAGCAAGGCCTAAAGCTCGGTTCTTTAATCAAGATGTACTTATACCTACCCGTCTTTGCTCTCTTACCCCATCCCCAAAAACCTATAAAATATGAGCAAAAGTGACTTAGGTTTAACTTCCTTTGTAAAACACAAAATGTACATCTGCTCCATGACCTAGGAGCAAACAAATGTTCCCCCTCCAAAATCCCACCAAACAGACGGCAGCACACACAGACTACTAACCTGTGAGGACCAGCATCTTACCAAGCTAAGTGCAAAGAAGACTCTTAAAGATACATCAGGTTAGGCATATATCGTATCTAGCATTAAGTATGTAAGTAAAAATAAATAAAAGTAACACCTTTGGGGGGCTGAGCATTTGGAATGTTTCCGGAGTGGGGGAGTCTTTTTCCCTTTGTAAAGTCTAAAATGAAGAGAAGCACCGGGTCAGTTGACCTGCACACCCACTCCCTCAGGTATTTTTTGGTTAAATAAACAATAGCAGCTCTTGGTGAAAAGCTGATGCTGTGAAATGTCCTTCGCGGACCACATGCAGAACAGGCAAAGCTTACAGCGCGCAGAGCCCTCTCCAGCCCTTTCAGCCTCTTTTTCCCTTTTTTGGGGGGCGGGTGGGGAGCAGGGGACAGATCAAACAAATCAAGCTCATTCCTTAGCAAAATCATTCGACATGTAATTAAGACAAAGAAAAAAAACTGGGTAAGACAGGCCATTCCGGGATGCGCTGTTGAGTGAAATTAGCCAAACATGAGCACAAAATATAACCACAGGTACTGAGGATACACAATAATGACAATGCACATAGATTTGTAGGCAAAACAGACATATTCAAAGAACACATGCCTTGTTAAACCAAGAAGAAAATACTCGCCAACTTTTCTGATTTCAACGAAAACGCCAATTGTTTATATAAATTTAAAAAATAATATATCTCCATCACTTACAAACCAAAAAGTTGTATAAATATGCTTTAAGAAACATATAAATAAATACATTTGAAGGAAAATCTTTTTTCTGCAGTCATTTATATTTTATACCGAAAGCATATTTGTAGAATGGGAATGTCTCATTACTTTTTCACATGGATTAAATATACTTCATAGCTCAACTTTTCTGTTAGTTTTGTGATAAGGAACCTGCTTATGAATGCCAGGTTAACAACGTTATAAGGTACACATAGAGAAAACGTGGCTACTGATTTCAGAACAAGTGTGTGGGTTTTTTTAATGTGTAATGACCATTTCAACCAGACTTTAAAAGTAACTTTAATTAGGGTGAGTTTTCATTATAGAATTTTAAATGGAAGTAAAACGCCTTCTTAAAAGAGTAAGCTGATTTGCAGCATTCCATCTTTATTATTCAAATCTTACTATACTGCTATTAGTCATCCTAATTTCAAACCACTTCCACAGGTAAATGTTGCCAAATCATTCACCAAAACTTCTCCAAATTTTTCAACACAATCAAAGAAATTGGCTAGTACTTAAAAATTAGGGGGAAAAAAGGCATCAAAATACAATGACGTATCAATTGTAAAGCAAGCCATCTTATAAAAAGCATTTCATCAAGCCCACAATGCACAGCTCACCATTTCTCTAGCATTTCGGCACAGAGCCATATCAGGGTCCAATCTGTCACGAACAAAATAGTTCCTTTCATTCATCTCTGAACGGAGTGTTCTTCCTTTAATTAGATACACATTAGCCATGTACGGGACATTCCATATGCCTCTGAAAGTGAAAAAGACATTCCAAAACAATAGAAACACAGACATTTAACTTTTTTACTTTAAAAAAATATACTATATGTGTTTAAATTATATATAATATATATATATTTCTGAATCAAAACAGGCATTTAACAGTATTTGACATATATATGAGATTACTTGACATATATAAGATTTAAGAGACTAATCTCATCTGTTGACCAAATTCAGCACAGAGCTGGTCTGTGCTTATCATATCTGGCTACCAGGTCACAGGTGTTACAGTGAGAGCACAATGGTCCCTTATACAGATATGTTCTCAGATAAGGTTAAAATTCTGAAGCCAACAATAACAACACACAACCAGGGGCACCTGCCGCCGGCTCTCAGCACTCCCTGCAGCAAGTGCAGAGTCACACTGAGGCGCAAGTCCGCGCGGGAAACTTGCCATACACGATAGCAACCACTGTAACTTGGGGAGTCCCCTATTCTCAAGAGCAGCTGCTTCTAGCACACCAAGGAATACGGCATAAAATTCTCTGCAATTATATCTCTTTAAATCAGTTAAACCATATCAAATACTTTGTAGATAGAGTAAGATATGAAGAAACACAGCTGTAAGTACTTGAGTGTGGGGAGAAATTTACCCTTCATTTTTCCCATACCTACGTCCTCCTCCCAACATGACTCATTTCCTGAGGGTGGCAAAAGCAAAGTTATGCATGATGGAACATACATATCACTTTTAGAAAACAGAAAGCCCTTACTCAATGAAGTGCACCAGACATTAAGAGAAATGGGGTATCATGTTGTCTTTCTAGATCAGCCTAGAAGAAAATGACCTCAAGAAACAGGGAACGTTTTAGGTGAATTCCGAAAAGTCACTGATGGTGTATGCGGTGTTTACATTTTTGAAGGGAAACACATACATAGGTCATAAGATGTCATTTCTTCTCACCGCTTTTGGACATGAAGTAGATTATTATATTAACTATTAGATCAAAGGCCTCTACCATATTTCCTTTACTCTTTAGACAAAAATACAGAAAATTAGACAGAAATCTGCTCATTCCTAAAGCAAAATTAATAACATACAACCACAAGTCTATTCCAAAAGTTTTTAAAGCTATCAAAACAACATGTTCTCATAGGATTATATATATTCACAAATATGACTTTTCTGGTCTCCATCCTGTATTTGTAAACCTTTATTTCCACTGTGACCATAGACCAGATCAGACTTAGATTCTCATCTCAGAATTAACAAAAGCCCTTTGAAATATAAAATGTTGTATTAATAATGTTTCTTCAACTATCGTATTTGTAATTACATGTATGTAGTTAAGCATGTATCATTTACAGCATTTATATTTAAAGTTTCTATACCAATTGCTATTTTCATAAGAAAAATACCTTTTACCTGTTCAGAGAAAATGTGTGATTTTTTGTAACTTCCAAGATCCTTTTAGGTATAAAGTGTTTCCCCTCTTTAGCTAGGCGGACACGTTTGAGGACCCACGGGGAAACATGTAAGGACTGAGTCCCTCACCCACCACACTCTTCCTGGGCGTTAGCGAAACGATTCCAATGTGACTATTTTTCAGTTTAAAAAACAAATAAATTATTGTCTCCAAATTAAATATCACATATGCACACTCTTTGTAGCACGTGTATTCTTTCCAATAATTAGAACTGGAAATCTGATAATGGTGAAAAAACTTACCTTAAATCAAAAGATGAGCTGCTGTACATTTAAAAATAACACTTTTTGTGTTGTAATTGCTTATTTATTAATTTTTTTCAGAGTTTCAAATAGCTTTATTTTAATAAATGCAATTATTTTACTTGCAACAATTTAATTTTATAATTTTAGTACGTTTAGAACTCTCCCAGGACAGGAGCATCAGATTAGCAGTGTACCAGGATCTGTTATCGTTCAAAGAACAGTCGCTGCCCTACTGCTTCCTGTCTTACTGATAGGAGGCGGCGAAGGAAGGAAGTAGACAGGAAGGAAATTTTTTTCTGATCTTTCACAAACAGAAATTATAAAATAAAGCTTACTTACTTGGTTTTATACAGAGACCAAGTTTAGTTTTTACTTATTAAAAATCCAAAAATTTAGATTTAAAAATATGGAGTTCAGTAGATAGCCTAAGTATAATATATACCTCCCTTCTCCTCCCTGCTTCTTTTGAAAAATGTCATTCTATAGTCACATACAGAGCTGTGTTCTAAAGAAGAAAAAAGTATTTCCATTAAAATATACACTGTTTTTCATTTTATTTTAGATTAGGCAGGAAGGTTTTCATCTTTTTTCTGTTATGGTTGTAGCTCCTCAAACTAACTGTAGCAAAGAACAGTTTTAGAAGTATTCCTTATTAATTTTAAAAACTATCAAAACAACCCTTTACCTATCATAGTTATTAAAGAAATTCACTAACATAAATTCCTTGGTCCAAGTTTTTAACTAAAGAGTATTATTCTTCTGCCAATTGTACGATGGGTATATTTAGAAATAACATATTCTCTTAGTGTTCCCCACAGTACGTCTGTTACTTTAAATATTTAGAAATTAATAAACAATATTTTTATGCTTTACACTTGTATTTCAGGATTCTAAGTAGTCCCCAGGTACTAAAACTGCCTTCAGATATATATAGGAAACAGTTACATAAAGCATGTTAAAGACAATTAATAAGACTATGTCTTTGGATTGTGATGTTTTACAATAAAAGGTTAAATCACATGACTTACACTCTATTCCCTTGAACAATATCCACATAATCTTCAGATCTAGCATAATACCCGTCAGGACTCAGCGCTCCCCAGAAGTTGGACCACAGCTTTCCATGACGAGTTACCAGAGGAGCAATGATCTTTCTACAGAGAGAAATCACATGTTACTTAAAATCACCACAGTTATTATTGTTTTCAGACGTAGCATGACTCATGACCAACAAAGTTCATTCAGGGGCTGGGGATATAGCTCAGTGGAATAAGCGCCTGCCTAGCAAGCGCAGGGTCCTGAGTTCGATCCCCAGTACCGCAAAAAAGAAAAAAAACAAAAAACAAAGTTCATTCAGTATATATCTGGTTATCTAAAAACTCAAATAAAATGAGGAATTACTTCATCACATCTTTTCTCAAAATGGTACCCTGTTAATTTTTCATTGTACTTCTTAAAAAGAGAAGCTAAAAGGAAAAATATTATGGAAAATGCTGATAAAAATAAAAAAAGAACTTAGAAATGGAACTGACACTCAATAAAGTGAAACTACCTCAATTATGTTGTTATACTTAAATGTTATTCAAGTATTTCAGAAATGATAATAAATGAATAAAGTGGTTTGCCTTTCAGTGGCAGGTACAACTGGCTCTTGGACATGAAAGTAGCCAGTAAGTAGTTAGTGAATGAATAAAAAATGAAGATGATATGAACAGAACAGTTTTCCTAAAATTAAGACCCAAGCTACTTGAGAAAATTATCATTTTGCAGGAGTCTGAGATACACTGCGGTTCCCACACATCAGCCCTCGCCGGCCACAGTGGGCTGTGTGCAGCCCTGCGCTCTGAGAGATTACGGCTGAGGACTGCAAGTTGGAGCACGGCCTGGAGATTTACTGAGACCCCATCTTCAAATACAAAGTGAGAAACAGCGGGGTGGTACAGCCCTGGGTTCGAGCCTCACCACCACAAGCAGTAATAACAAAAAATTAGTCCTGACAACACTGAACGTTTTTCTGGCCCCATAGCCATTTTAGAGAAAAAAAAGGAGGGGACTATCACAAACTCAGAGAGTCCCTTACATGACAACTGAGACTTAACTGTCACGGTGACAGTATTGAGGGTGGAGCTCTCCAAGGTGAGCAGGGCGCAGGGACGTCACCCTCATGGGCGGACTGAGAGCCTCGGGAAACTGCTCTCTCCTTTTGCTCCTTCTTGGCCCCACGCTCCAGTCCTCTCTAGTAGCGTCTCTCACCGTGCTGTGAGGCAGCAAGAAGGCCCTCATCAGACACGGCCACCGGGTCCCGCACTTCCCAACACCCGGGGCTGCGCCCCGGTAAACTTCACTGCTTCCACCCAGCCTGTGGTGTTCAGTTACAGCAGCAGCGAACAGCCTGCGACACCGCCGCAGCATTCTGTCTCCCTGAAAAGTGACCAGCACGCCACAAGCACGGCTACACACTTGAAACACACCAGATTCTTCTCTAAGGAAATATAATGAACAAGGCCCCTGTCGTCCAAATGAAAAAAGGAAATCTGAGGTCCTTCTGGCATCACTTTAAAAAAGTGATACCGCACAAGTTTTAAGAAAAGCTTATACAGATGTGCAAATGCGGAAGGGAACAAGAGAGGGGGCAGAGGGAAAGAAAGGCAAAGTAAAAAAAGTGAGAAAAGGAGAAAAAAAAGGAAACAAAGCTTTTGTAAATGGTCAGGGGAGGAGGGGTTGAAGGGAGGGTGGAGGGATGGGAAAAAAGAATCAAGTTGCACCCCCCATACAGGGACAGCTTCCCTATGATGACTGTGATCACGATGGGTATTTAAAATGTACCCAAAATATCTAACTAAAGAAAAAAAAATTTAAAAATTTTTAAAAAGCTTACACAACTCCTCCAAGAAGTCCGCAGACTAAACATTCCCCATACAAAGTATATTTCACAATACACTAACCTTATGAAGATCAACTGGGCTATTTCTTTTATATAAATAGAAGTGAAGTCAAATAAATCAAATCCTATACAATAAAAAAGTTTGGTTTATTTTTCCCAGTTCCTATGAAAATAAAATACTAGCCAGCAGGCTAGCTGTGGTGGCTCACACTTGTAATCCCAGGACTCAGGAGGCTGAAGCAGGATCGCCACAAGTTCAAGGCCAGCCAGGACTACATAGTGAGCTCAAGGCCAGCCGCAACTACAGAGTGAGGCCCTATCTCAAAAAAAAAAAAGCCAGAAACACAGTTCGTATTGTTCAGAATGCCTGATTCTAAAAACACCATAAATGATAATATGCACATGGACTAACTTTAGAGAACGCTATGAACAACTGATAAGGCCAAATAGTAAAAAAAACATAAAAAGCAACTCATCATTTACAATCTCAGTTGCCTCCTAAAAAAGGGTGGATCGAGAAACCCAGAGAACCCAAATCTATCTGCAGTGTACCTCAGTGTTTTTGAGAACGGAATGTCAGGTTATCACCTGCTGGAGAAGGAACACTATTATGTAACTGTGAACGTGAACCTCTGGTACCAAACAGGAACCCATGGCCCTGCAGACACAAGCTACTCTACTGGCTCTTCAAGACGCAAGGACCCAATATGGTTTCCTCTGAAGGGTACTGTATACCTCAAACGGTTTAAAACAACAATAGAGAATATATGTTAAATGTAAGTATTTAATTTGCAGGTATATTCTTTAAATAGTTAACTAAGAAAACAACTAGTAAGTATCTATCATAAAACACAAAATTATAAATATTATTAAACGTATTACTGCATTTCAATCCAAGTAAGAGAACTAACAATGCAAATTCAAGAAAATATCATTGAATTATAATGGATTTTAAGAGTTACAAACTCTACTCCATATCCCTAAAACGGCCCACCTGCTAGTCCTTGTGGCATTTCACCTGCTAAGTAGTCTACTATTTAATTGTGTAAATGCATGTAAACATATTAAAAAAGTTGGTGCTTAATTAATGTTCATTAAATGTGAGCTACTGGTGATAGTAACACTTGCTTCTCGGCCTTTCGGCTAAGATCAAGGGTATCAGTGGTTGTAGAAATGACACTAAAAGTAACGGCAGTAATATTAACTAATACGGATTAATATTGTAAGCCACTTCTTTGTCCCATTTCAATCCAGTTAAAACACTCAGTGCCTGATGATAATTAGTTCAATAGTGGATGAAATTATAAAACTTGCTGTAGAACAGTTTCTACCTCTGAAATTTCTTTCAGATTGTTAGAACTACAGCTCTCCACACAATAACGTCTTCAGTCAGAAGTTTTACAAAGGAAAAATCTACAAAGAATAAAAATATTTCGAATTACAGTAGTATCAGATATGTCACAATTGCACTTGCTTTATACAGAAACACAGACCAAACAAACCACATTTGCAACTGAATATTGTATGCTTCTATCTTAAGACCTTTGTCAAAAAGATTTGTGTCTATATGACTCCTTTAAATGAAATTAGAATTAAAAATTAACAAACTATAGAGAACAATTTAATGTGACCTGCTTCACTGTACTGTACGAAGGATAAATAGCTACAGTGGAAATTAATGTGGAAATTACAATAATACATTTTTATCAAATCTTAGACAATACCTGTTTTGTTCAATCAAAATTTTTAAAGTTCTTGGGTTTGTCAAAACAACATCTGCATCCAGACTAAAATAATAATCACACTTTTCATCTTGACGGCAAAAGTCCCTAATTTTGAAAAAAGTGAAATAAGAATTAGATAAAGTAAATGTCTCCTGGTTGACAATATTAACATAAAATATGAGTGTGAAGTAGAGTTCTCTAAAACATTTTCCAACTAAGACTGTATTTCAAGATGATCAACTTATCAACATATATTCATAGGCACATCAACGCTAAAACTTTAGACCAAGAAAAATACATTTAAGCCACTAAATATTTCCAGGCATAAAACAGTCAGAACAGTAATTTGTCAAGTTCATAGCTGATGCTTTCTGAAAGGGGAAAATATTTTACCCCAACACATTTATTTTTTTATCTGTTTTTCACAAATCAAAATATTTTGCATACATACACATATGCAAATATAAAACAAGGTACCATCAATGACTCAGTTCTAAGTGACTCTTGGGAGATACAAAATGTGTGACTCTTTAGGTACTAATATTTGTTACACTTGATTTGCATGCCTTAGCAGGGGCCATTAAGGAACGTGTGTATCCTGGAAGAGGAGCAGGAATAGGAAGGATGAGTCGCTGCCAATACTGAGACCTGTGAGATGGTCCACATGTTACAGCTCGGGGTCATCTCTTAGTTCTGAGCTCGCTTCCCTCAGGCTGGTCCCACTTAGCGCTTTCTGCCCTTGTCACTGCCTATGTTTTCCTAAACCATACCAAACAACATGCCAGACAAAAAAACTTGTTAATGACTGTGCCAAGAATTAGACAAGGTGAGTTTTGAATGTAGATCCAAGGAATTCTCCATGTCTTAGGCGCTTCAGAGGCCTATTTTCCTGACTGTCCCAACAGCAGCACCCAGGCAGCATTCAGTACTTATCCTTAACCTACCACAGCACAGGGCATCACAGTCAGACGACGTGAAGCTCTCTGTGTCCTCCTTTCTACCTGCAGATTGTCACACACTGTCTGGGATGCTCCATTAATATCCCCAGAATAAATGACAGTTTTTGTTACCAGGGTTTTATGAACAGCCTAAGCTATTAAAGGAGCGGAGTAAGCACCCAGAGTATCTGCTCCATGTTACCTACATCAGCAGGCAGAAAGCAGGACGCCCCTTCCGCCCCAGTCTGAAATGCATGGTCCTACGCAGACAACCAGAAGACAATGGGCTCAAACATTAAGTTACTGGGTTGTTTTCTTCCATTTTGATATGAAACTCAAGTCATAGCTTAATAAACTATGTCAGGTCTTTATTCAAACAAAAACTGTCGTCCGGAGTGGTGGTGCACTCCGGATCGTTACAAGTTTGAGACCAGCTTTGGGCTACAGCGTGAGCTCAAGGCCAGCCTGAATTGCATAGTGAGACCCTGTCTCAAAAAGAACAAAAAAAAAAGAAAAGCTGTCAAAAACCTTGAGAGCCCTTCACAGGCAGATACAAATGAATACAGACACAGTCTACAAGAGGATCTAGCTGCTATATAACCTCAAGGCAGGTACACACCACACACCCCCCACACACAAACACATACAAACACACACACACACGCGCGCGCGCGCACAGGCACACAGCAGAGATGGTCAAGTTCAGCAGACTATTTTGGGGGTAAATCTGCTTGCTTTTGTGACTTCTTTAGTAGGGCGCATTAATTTACATTCATTAAAACATACATCCCCATGTTTCTGGCTTCAGCTTGACTTAGATCTTCTTCAGGTCCAACAATTTTTATAGTACTGATCTCATGTTTTGCTTTATCAAAAAATGCCTTGATGTCTTTTTCATGATAAACTTCCTGTAATGTATTTTAAAAGTTAAAACGTTAGGAAATAAGACAGTAAGATGAAGTATTTATGTTTAAAGTGTATTACTTTCTAAGTTGTGAATTCTATAACTCACATATTCAATTAAAGAAAAATAATAATCGTATGAAACATTTTATAAGTAAGAATAAGAATCATATGAGGAATCTGTACTACATACACATTAACATTCTTAGAAGATACTTCAAAATTATTTCAACATCTGCTCAAGGGCAAGTTCATGCATAAATACTTAAATCCATCATAGCTCCTTGCATTAATACTTAAATCCTGGGTATTGAAAATATTCCTACCTCAAGGGGAAAAGAATGACTCACAGCCTGAGGATTTTAGACATGTGTGTTGTAAAGCATACAGAAAAATATCAATTAATTCTAATAGATTTTTTTGTTATAAATATGAGCTATCACATTTTAAAAAATAAAATGCTACAATATTCTTTGAAGTCAGAGAGAACAACTGATAATCACATAAAAAATTGTCATTGGTAAAAAGGGGAAAAATTAACAAAATTTTACTGATAGAAAAATTAAGGAATTTTTGGTACTGGGAATCGAACTCAGGACCTTGTGCTTCTAGGCAGGCGCTTGTGCTGCTGAGCTACATCCCCAGCCCTACTGATAGAAAATGAATGAGAAAAATCAAAGTTATAACGTTACCAATTCAGTGTTCAACTGTGCTAAAATTGGGACAATAATATCTTTCTTCATCACTAGAGCATGTCAGAACTTTTTATGTATAAAGTGTCACCAAGTTTTCTAAAACTGATTTTATTCAACTTGTTAAAAACTACTTGTGAAAAAGGTGTGTAGAATTAGCTTTAAAAAGATGAAAAGATAGAAATCTTCACCATCAAAGCCCTATGAAGACAGAGAAAATAACAACAGCCACAACATATAAAACTAAACTTTTCATGTAAATATATACACAATGATATATTTAACATTTCACTCTTCCACACTTATTTAGGCTGATTTTCTAAAAATTTAAAGTGTTTTCTGGAGAACGTTAGTGGCTAGTTGGCATGTGCACTAGGGGAAAAATGGTATAAAAAATATTAGAGAAAAAGAGAGAAATGACATATTTCATAGTTCTCGAGTTTTTCAACATGACATTGAACACACATTTTTAAAAAAGAAGATAAATGGAAAATATTTATGAAAAATGTCTTTCAATTTAAATTGTATGTAGGAAGTGCTTGGGAGGCTCTGAAAATTTTTGAAGGAAATGGTAAGGGCAAATTTCTTGGGAAAGAAGCACGTCATTGTGAGATTAACCGAAACAGCACTGTATCTGGAAGCTGTTTCAAGTTCTGATGTTACGATATCATCACAAATGACAAACAGAAAGTACCAGGGGCCAGGGAGATACAGCACCTGCCTGGTAAGCGCAAGGTCCTGAGTTCAGTTCCTGGTACCCAAAAAAAGAAAGTATCCTACTAACCCAAACACAAAGAAACATAAAGCTCTTTCACATACCCTTCATTATATATTGAGCCACCTGACAATGGCTAATATTTAACAATGTTTGATCTATAAAAATTGATAGCACATGTGTTTCTTGCTAATATTAGGGTGACACTTCCTAGACTCCAAAATCCTTGGAGCCTAAAAAGGTAGGGCAGTAATTACTCCAAAACTCATCCCATGCATTTAGACCAATAGATTCTTTTTTAAAGAAACAATAAACATTCCCCCACAAGAAACACCAACAATAGTTTGCACAGGAAATACTCATTTCTGAAATGCTTACTTTGTTATGAACGAAGAGTTTAAGTGAGTCTTTCGGGTAATCCAGTGTCAGCAGGAGGTCCAGAAATCGAGGTAGGAAAGGGGTTGGTTGCTCAATAAAAACCCCTATTGTTACACTCGGATAGACCTTTGTTTTACAGCAAACAAAAATAAGCTATCATTAGTGTGGTTTCATTTCAAATTCCATTCAAATGTACAACAGAAAAAAAATACTAGAATCTCAGTTTTAACAATCTACTAAACCTGAATCGCCCTATGACAGTTCTCCAACACTAATGATAAAGTTTGTAGACTTTGCCAAAGTAATTTTACTGAATCTTAGTATTAAAGTTTAGGTTTAAAGACAAAACTCACTATTATAGTTACTGCATTGTATGGATGTAGCTATGGGTACAGCTTTCTCTTCTCGTCAATTCTGCCTTCCTACTAGACCTTAAAAAACCCTTCAAGATCTCGATGCTACTTTGAAAGTTTCATCTAAGAGACAAGAGAAGTACACTTCCCTTTTTGTTTTCATGGCTTTAAGTTATTAACATAATTTGTAGCTCACCTGGAACAATCAGGGAGAACTTGAGCTCTGATTTCTAACCTTTGACGTTCCCTTCAGTCTCATTTTACTGTTCTCATTATAACATTATGTATAAAGAAAAGTATCTTCTTTCACTAACAATTTTTTTTTTGTACCAGGAATTGAACTTGGGACCTGGCACTTACCAAGCAGGCGTGTGTGCCACTGAGCTACACATCCTCAGCCCTTTTATTTTTTTCACTAACAATTTTAATGTACCCTATTCATTTTAAATCCTCTTGAAGTATGTTTTAGTGTGGAGCTTATTTTTCATGCACTGTATGAAAATTTACGAACTAGCCATTACATATGTCAGTCCTCATGATGGTCAACATTCGGTTCAAGAAATCAAAGCACCTGGTCTGCAAAAACTGCATGGGAAAACGAACATAAGCAAATCACCAGGTAACACTGCTAATATCAGAATTATTATTTCCTCATATTTTCTTTTACAGAAGATGTCTGAAAGTCTGCTCCTAAGGATTGTAGCTTTCTTTTATTTTTTTCTATTTTTTTTTTTTGTGTGCTAATGGAGACGAAACCCAGGGCCCAACCCCCACTAGGCAAGAGTTCTGCCCCTGAACTGTAACCAAAGCCCAAAGAACACAATTTAAAAAAAAAAAAAACTATATGTGTAAGTATTGAATTAGGTACCATTACCATATTTTAAAACATGGTATCTCACACATTGCTCCATTGTCCGAAGTTTATCAGTATATGTTTGTGTAGAAGGATCTTTTTGTAAATGGGAAAAACTGAAAGCTTTCACTTTAAACTCAGGAAGAAGACAAGCATGTCCACTGTTACCACGCCTATCCAACACAGCTCTGGAAGTATTAGCCAGAGCAATTAGGTAAGATAGAGAAATAAAAGGAACAAGGATAGGAAAGGAAGAAGTAAAACTATCACTATTTGCAGATGACATGATTCTTTACATGGAAAACTCCAAAAACTCCATAAGAAGGTTCCTTCGATTAATACACAAATTCGGCAGAGTAGCTGGATACAAAGTGAACACCCAAAAATCAGTAGCACTCCTATACACAAATAACAAACAGTCTGAGAGAGATTACGGAAACCATACCTTTTACAATAGCATCCAAGAAATTGAAGTATTTAAGAATCAGGATATAAAAGATCTATTCAATGAAAACTACAGTACTCTGAAAAAAGAGATCGATGAGGATTTCAATAAATGGAAAAATATTTCCTGCTCAGGGTTAGGAAGAACCAACATTGTGAAAATGGCCATACTACCAAAATTGTTATACAGATTTAATGCAATTCCCATTAAACCACCATTAGCATACATCACAGATCTAGAGAAAACATGCCTTAAATTCATCTGGAACCAGAAGAGACCCAGAATAGCAAAAGCAATTCTGGGCAACAAGGACAAGGCAGGTGGAATCACAGTCCTTGACCTGAAATTATACTACAAAGCTACTGTAATAAAATCAACCTGATACTGGCTAAAAAACAGACCTGAGGATCAATGGAACAGACTGGAAGATGCAGCCACAACGAAAAACACACTCAGCCACCTAATATTTGACAAAGGGGTCAAACAAACTCACTGGAAAAAAGATAGCCTGTTCAATAAATGGTGCTGGAAAAATTGGCTTGCCTCTTGCCAAAGACTGAAAGTAGACCCAAGTCTATCACCATGCACCAAACTCAGGTCAAAATGGATCACAGATCTCAATATTAAAACAGAAACTCTAAATCTGTAGAAAGAGAAAGTAGGTAAAAATCTTGAAGACATAGGAGTAGGCAGAGAGTTCATGAACAAAAATCAAACTGCAAGGAAAACACTTCAAAGAATCAATAACTGGGACCTCAGCTTACTGAAAAGTTTTTGCACATCTAAAGAAATCACTAGCAGAGTAAAAAGAAAACCCACAAATTGGGAAAAAATCCTAGCTGGCTCTCCCTTGGACAAAGGTCTTCTATCTAGAACATACAAAGAATTGAAAAGCATGAACCCGTCCAAATTCAAAGACCCAATCCACAAATGGGCATCTGAGATGAATATACACTTCTCAGATAAAGAAATACAAATGGCAAATAAACATATGAGAAAATGTTCTACATCTTTAGTCATTTGAGAAATGCCAATTGAAACAACATTGAGATTTCATCTCACCCCAGTAAGACTGGCCAGCATTAAGAAATCACCTAATAACAAATGCCGGGGAGGCTGTGGATAAATAGGAACTCTTCAGCACTGCTGGTGAGAATGCAGACTGGTGAAACCACTGTGTAGATTGGTTTGGAGATTCCTTAACAAACTAGGTCTAGAGGTCCCATTCAATCCAGCTTTTCCCCTTCTGGGTATTTTCCCAGAAGATCCAAAAGCATCATATCACCATGATATATGTGCACCCATGTTTATAGCAGCACAATTTGTAATAGCTAAATTGTGGAAGCAACCCAAATGTCCATCCACAGAGGACTGGATTAAAAAACTGTGGCATTTTTATATAATGGAATATTACTCAGCTATGAAGAAAGACAGATTTGGGGCTTTTGTAGGCAAATGGTCACAACTGGACACCATACTCATAAGTGAAATAAATCAGAAGTTCATGTGCAGGCAACGTGTTGTATCACTGGTGTAGGAATCTGACGATGGAAATATAGGGGGTAATATGAAAGGAATCTGCTCAAAAGTAAGGAGCAAGTGGGATGAGGGGAGGGTGAAAAGGAAGAAAGGGACAAATAAGTATGTATGCATGTATATGCAGGATGGCTAATATGGTGCCACTGTTGACCTGTGTCACTTTACGGTAAGGAACAGTTCATGATTGTTTGATCAAGATTGTATGTCTACATGTGATTTTAGGAGCATACACTTTGAAGTTATCAATATGTAATACAAGAACCATTGGTGATTCCCTGTCGCTTTGTCTATAATTCAACTTTGATTGTACTGCTCTTGTGCTACTTTGTGTCTTTTTATTAATTTTTTCCTTTTCTTGTTTTTTTTTTTTTTGGTTTTGTTTTTTATACTTTTAAAAATAAAAAAAAAGTATCTTTTTGTACACAGCTACACTTCTTTATCAATTCATTCACTCACTCAAATATCTAGTATTAAATGAATAAACAAACGCAAACAGGTAATAACAAAAAAACCACTAAGAGCTCCCTATTTAATGTAGGAAATGAGTGAGAAGAGATCACAAGCCTCCCTTGTCAAAAGTAGATCACATTATCTTTTTTGCATTTTATTTACATTTCTTAAATGCTTATAGGTTTTTTATTTCAAATTTGCACAGATGGAAAATGGAATTTAAAGAAGTAATACATCAATAAAGACCAGTTTACTTACTACATCTCTATTATTATTTTAAGATTATTTAATGATAACAATATAGCAATTCACATTTTTTTAAAATTTTATTTTAAAGACAAAAGAATGGAGACATATGAACCAGAAAAGCCATAAACAATACAGAAAATACAAAGTTATACAGGAATTAGAACTGGATGTTGTATTACATAGTTATCTTCACATTAGTTAACACAAAAACATTAAAGGAAATACCAAATTATAGATAAGATAGTAGGGAATTTGCACTGGATGCTGTAT
>PVLD010019423.1:0-36441 GCA_004027595.1 Dinomys branickii
GTATGTGAGACCTCCCTCCACCCTGCCCATTGATAAATCCCTGACTGTGTTTAACACTGCTGTCACTCCTATGTTGAACCCCCTCATCTACACGCTGAGAAATGCAGAGATGAAAAATGCCATGAAAAAACTCTGTATTGGGAAACAACACACATAGCAGGAAAATATATTACTTATGTTCCATGACTTGTTGGTTGTTTTGGGGATGCCACAAGTGATTATTTCACTATATTTAATTTTCCATCAGGTTTAGTATCTCTGCACAATGGGAAATATTTATTATTTGGGTTCTTTCAATGATCTACATACATTTTACTATGAGAACGTTTTAGGGAATTATATGACTTTTAGTGTCAAATGTTGCTGCTGAGTCTATAGATTCATGTGCCATAATTAATATTATAACTTTACTTAATGAAAAAAGTTCCTTGTTTCTTACATAAAGCTATTCTTTTTTCAGAATTCACAATTGTCATGACAGATATTGAAATAATAAAAGTAGAAATAATATATAAATATGTGGTTCTTTCCTTCACAGGTTCAGAAAATATTAATTATTGGTTAATATGTTAATGTATTCAGATTTGAGGTATGTATTTTTGCATTCGTAATATGCTTTAAGTGTATATTTTGTTCATATTCTTTAGCATGTTATGGTTGAATAGAAAGAATGCTTCATTTCAATATTAATCATAGAGAGGCAAGTACAAAGGAAGAAACTAAATGAACATAGGTGATACACAAAAAACATAACTAAATGTTCCTTATTGTACCAAAGAAACCTACGAGCATGTCAGGTAGAGGGACATTGGTGTCATATTTTCATAAAAAGATGACATGGAGGAAAGCCGTCAGAGTAGATTAGAGCTAACAGTGCACTGGAGATGCCGGAGGACATGTCTCACGTGGACATGCGGGGATTCAGGAAAGAGGAGGAAGAAAAAGCCCTAATACTGCAAGGCATGTGTGAGGAGCCCGCGGGATGACGTCAGTGCCAGCAGCCCTTGAAGAGGAAAGCAGGGACGGGCGTGCAGCGACTCTGAGGAGTGTGACCTGGGGGTGGAGAAGGAACAGGGCAGCCTCTCAGAGTGCGGCCAACATCACCCCCACAGTATCACCCCGACTCTGCTCCTGCGAGGTACTCTGTCTTCCACACGACGAAGTCCAGAGCTCTTTGAGAGCCCTCCTGCTGTCCAATAAAGCCCGCTGAGCTAGAAGCCCAATGACTTCTGGATGCTCCTGAGGTCCGGGCAGACACGCCTTTCCTTCTGAGCTCTAGATACCACTGAAATTGTGGGCTGGAGAGCCTATGACAGGTGTGGACAGAGAGATAAGATTGTGCAGAGTGTCAGAGAGAAACAGGGGGATCACTGAAAGTCGTGCGCTGTCTCACCTGAGGCAGTGTGTAGAGAACAGATGCAAGCGGCTGCAAGCACTGCCTTGGGAGGGAGAAGACTGGGAGCAAAGCAGCCCCTCTGCAGAGAGGAGCGGTGGTCCAGCTAGGATGGTTGCTTTTATATTCTAAGTACTGGAGAAAGAAAGACTTCCCTTTCCAAAACATCCTAAAAAATTGACAACCACAAAACCCGTATTGCAGAAAATACTTTAGAAACACCTACACAGAGTAAAGGTGGCTTCCAGTACCAAGGAGCCCAAAGGAGAATAAAAAAATCCTATTGGAGAACAGCTAAGGAAAAAAAAAAGAGGAAAAAATGAAGAAATCAACACTGGAAAATTATTACAGTGACAAGATACAGTAAAAACTATAAAATAACAGCTGTGTTACTAGTCTTAACTCCACAATAAAAAGAAAAACACTAGTAGTTTAGATTAAGGAAATAAGCCCCATCCAAAGATTATCTGCAAGAGACAGAACTCATCAAAAAGGAAACATACAGACTGAATGTGAAAGTATAGGTTGTAACATGCCATGGAACTGAGACCAAAATAAGCAGAAGCTGCTATGCTATTTTCTGGAAAAGAAGTTTCAGGCCAAAGCTGACCGGAAGAGGTAAGTATATAATTTACAGTTCCAATTTACATACCAGTAAAAGGGAACAGTTCAACAAGACAATAAAGCAATGAATATATATGAACCAAATATCAGTGCAACTCTTATAGTAAAAGAAAAGCTGTTGAAAAGGACAGATAAATACCAAACAACCATAGCAGGGCATTCTTATATTCTGACTCACAAATAGAACACCTAGGAAAAATTCAACAAATTATAGAAGAAACATAGTATTAAATAAATATATTTAACAGATATCTACAGGTATTTCATTTAGGAATAGAATAAATGCTTCTCAGAAGTACATGGAACTTTTTTCAAATAGACTATTTCTGAGGCCATAAACATGTTTAAATAAATAACAATTAAAATACCATCCCTTGCACATTATTGGATCAAAGAGAAATAAAATTAGAAATGCATAGCAGATGAAGCCATAAAAACTGCACAAACACATGGAAATTAAATAATATATTGTTTACTAGTCATTGGGTCACAGAGAAAATGCCAGAACCATAAAGATGTTTCCTTGGAATATACAAGTCTTTATGTTCTCAGTACAGTTCATAGGCTAAAAGCTGTTCGAGAGAGACTAAGTCACTTGAATTTGTCCCAAATATTGTAACAAATGAATAATACAATAACACAACAGTACACTCAGGTGACACCCAGCGAACCACCTCTTCTGCTCAGGCCCTGTATCTTAACATGTGAGGGGGATTTGTTTTTGTGTTTGTTTTTTGTTTTTGTGGAATTCTGTAGAGCTCAACTATAACACTGCATGAGTCCCCAAGGCTAAAGTTCATCTCATTAAGTGTATTTAGTCTGTCTTTGTTATTTGAGCGTTGTTGACCAAGTCCAAAATTTCTTCTGAGACTCATGGCAAACTGTTATCTGTAAACGCCTGAAAAAACACCTGGAGGAAAGTATAGCCCTTCTAGCATACGATGGCCCAGAGTCAACAGTCACATCCCTAAGGACAGGAAAACGAAGAATGAAATGAAGTTCTGTACTCTGGTATGCAGCATGAGGGGAGAGGTTGGCGAGACCGGACTTCTGAGTACTAAGGCATCACTGCTCCTGTGGCCTTGCTGTTTGCTCGCCCTGGTCTCTCTGTCGGGCTGGCTCTGCACAGCACTTGCAGCCTTGTAAGACATTCCAGCTGTGTTAGAATAAAAAATATCCACAAGAGATAGATAAGCTGTAAATGACAACAGTTTCACACACTACTGCCGTCTCTCAGAATGCAAAGAACAACATACCACACGCACCATCGCTGCACCTGGGAATTTATTCCACTGACCAAACCTCTGCCTATTTCATGCTGTTTTGACTGTATTGTTTTGATGGCTAAAAACACAGTCAAGTGAATGCTCCTTTAGCCAAACACTCGCTCAGGGAAGGACACTTTAGTCTGTGGACACTTTATGTGTGTGGAACCATAGCTTCTGTGGTTGAATGCTTGACTTGTTACATGCCTAAGGGTGGCTGCTTCCTTAATTAAACTCACGGGGACCTCAGTCCTAACTCTGAGGGCAGGATGTGCACCTCCAGAGATGCCAGAAGAAGGATAACAATCTAGAACACCATACATAGCCTCTAGGGGAAATAGTGTGATTGAATAACCTGAGGTCAAATGTCCAAAGGAAGTAAACCAGGATGAGCAGAAATAAAGTATCTAAAAACTCTAGTCAAAAATCATGGCCGTGGGTTTAGGGAGGAGCAGTAGGAGGGATGGGCGTGGTCCACATACATGAGAGTTACGTGCATGTTCGAACACAGCATGTTCGATCCCTGCATTTTGGACAAATAAGAGGCTCTAGTAAAAAGAATGGTTTTCAAAACTCTGCCCTACGATGTAGGCAAATTTGGTAATTATGTACCACAACAATTTTCAGTTCACATCTGAACTCACAAGCAGAGATGAGGCAAACTTATTTTGGAAGAAGTCATTGAAATTGTGATTGAATGCAGATAAAGCTTAGTTTGCCTGTATGAAAAAGTCTGTGTCACAGTTTCCAAGAGCCCCATCATTAGGGTGTATATTAGAACATGCCCTGGAAAAGAGAAAACGGACATTGTGCTGTCCTGTGTATCTGCCGGCATTCATGAAATATCACCAAATTACACAGCACACGGACCATGACACACACTCTTGTGTATCGCAAAGAATTTAAATCTCATGGCTTCTAGTTATGGTCATCAGGAGCTCAACTAGAATTTGGTGACAATATCTGACACGTTTTCCAAGCATTTACAGTTAAGGAATCTAAGTGAATTTGAAACACCACAATCTGTCTATCTCTATCGGATTATATTTGATTGGTACAACAACTGCAAAGAAATGCTAAATTTCACAGAAAATAATTCCTTTTAATATTACCACTAGTACTATTTTCTTTTGTTTAAATGTATAATTTCTTTCTGATTATATTAAAAATAAAGTATTATTCCTCTTCAGGCATAACATGCTAAGCAGTACTACAAAATGACATATTTAAGGTCCTACAATACAAAATAATAAGATAGCTATTTCAAATATGTATGTGATCTGCCATTATTTTCTGAAGGTCTGAAAAAAGAATAAGCTGTATATCTATCCATGATTTTATTATTGCAAAATGTATAATAAACATTAGCATTTCCTTTTTTATGCTTGTTAATACTCTTTACTATCAAGTATTTTCAGTCCATCGGGTCACATTCCTTGATTGGAGTTGGTGCTACACGGACCACGTGTTCATTTTTATCTTCGCCCCCTCTCCCGCCCTTCCCTCCAAGTCTTGATCACCTTCCTGTTTGACAATAATCTGTTTTCCACTTCTGGTCATTTATCTCCTATTTTGATTTTTATTTACAGTTTGTTTTTTACATATATTTCTGAAAATCAGTGACTTTTGCTGTATAACAACCATGAAAAAGCTGTCCTTAAGGAAAATTAATTTATGGCATTAATTATGGCACACAAATTGACAGTCTCAACTGAAATATTTCAACAAAATAGAATATATATTTTCTAACAAATTTTAATCATCTTAAAAGTATATGTGTTTTGTTAGAAGATTTAATATCATATATGTTTTCTATTGTTCAGTTAATTTGACCTGAAAGAAATTGCAGCCAACTGAAATAAACTCACATGACTTTCCTGGAAGAACCAAGTCTTGACTGAACATAAGTGAAACAACTCAATTTGATTTCCTAGTCCAGAGCTTCTTCATGGCACTTTTCATCTCTGAATTTCTCAGAGTATAGATGAGGGGGTTCAACATGGGGGTGATAACGGTGTAAAACAAAGTCAGGGATTTATCGATGGGCAGGGTGGAGGGAGGTCTCACGTACATGAAAATGCACGGAACAAAGAAGAGGACGACCACCGTGATGTGGGAGCCACAGGTGGATGCGGCCTTGCGCCTCCCTTCCTGACCCAGGTTCTTCAGGGAGCGCAGAATGACCCCATAGGAGGCCAGCAGGATTGTAAAGGTGGCCAGAGAGATCACCCCGTCATCAGCCAGCACAGTGAGGCTCACTGCATAGGTGTCTGTGCAGGCAAGTTTTATTAGGGGGTACATGTCACAGCCAAAGTGGTCGATGACATTGGGGCCACAGAAGGGAAGGTTGTACACAAAAAGCACATGTGGAGCGGCATGCAGAAAACCCCCAGCCCAGGTCAGCAGCAGCAGCAGAGCACAGCGCTGTTGGTTCATGATGGTCAGGTAATGCAGGGGTTTGTAGATGGCCACGTAGCGGTCATAGGCCATGACAACCAGGAGTATTATGTCAACACCACCAAACAAGTGACCTACAAAGAGCTGAGTCATGCAAGCTTTGAAGGAAATGGTTCTCTTCTCATAGAGTAAGTCTATAATCATCTTCGGGGTAACTGTAGTGGAATAAACAGCATCCATAAATGATAAGTAGCCAAGAAAGAAGTACATCGGGGCATCCAAGGCTGGGCTGAGCAGCACAGTGAGGACAATGAGCAGGTTGCCTGCCATTGTCACCACGTAGATCAGTAAGAACACAGCAAATAGTGCTTTCTGACCCTGGAGGCTCTGAGTGAGCCCCAAGAGCACAAACTCAGTCACATTGTTCCTGCGTTCCATCTGTCCTTCTGTGTGTCCTTGTGTCTCTGCTTAGAACAAAATTACTTGCAAACAGAATTGTTAGCATGAGCTCAATTTAAGATAATAGTTTTATTCATTTCATTTATAGGCACTGTTATTTATTATGTTGCAGTCTTGTCAGCGATTACAGGAATGCAAGTTTGAGGGAAGCCAGTGCCCTTTTGAAGAGGACTGCTGTCAGAAATAAGTAATTAGAGATGTGTGCTGGAAAGAACTGGGCAGGAAAGAAAAATGGGTCTGCCACTGCCAGCTTTCTACTAGGAAACTGAAATATTTGCATATACAGTTAACTACACATACAAAATAAGGATTCAATAGGTTTAATGTAAAAGCAGGAAGACATACCTCATATTTTCTTCAAGGTAATAAAGGAGAAGCAACTTTCTGCATTCCTGTGATAGAAACAGTTTCTCATTTAATAATAAATATCTCAAACAGACACATTGCTTTTTTCAGTTTGTTTTTAAGCATTCACAATTCATTCCCTAAATAGGTAGACATAAATATTTGAAGAATGGAATTACATCTTAGGGAATATAAAATGTTACTATCTAACATTTAACAAAGCTTTTAAGTAAGAAATAAAATAAAAACCAATAGCAAAGTGGACAGATGATATAAACAGATAATGAAAAAAAAATGCATCCACATGACCAGTAAACATAGAATGCTGCTGTAAAGAGAGAAATGACAAAAGAAAACATAAATATCAGTTCCTAGACATTGGATTTTAAATGTGATAAAGCTCTAAAGGGGACTGATATACTTTTAAAACAGTGTTTTTTCTACTTTCAATTTTACAATTTTTGGGACATAATTCAACAATCTCTGTCTAAGTATAAATACCCATATCATTCATTACAATTACAGTCTTTGTAATGTATTCCATAGAAATTAAAGCCTTAGTATATAAGGACATATTTACAACACATTTTGTTTGTTAGTTTACTAGGAATTTTAAATTTCACAATTTCGACTGAATAATAATAAAACAATTGTTGAACAGGTTATACAATCTCTTAAAAAGAAAACCATCATTTATAAAAGTTAATTACAACTACAACATGTCTGCTATTGAAAAACCCAACATCTGGCTGAAACAAGCCCCCTACCTCACTTCTCAGCTCCAATTAGACAAAGCTCTCCACTTTGTTGAGTCCATCGGTGCATTTGTGTCTTCCTTGATCCTATCTCCCCTTCCTACGTATTGTAGTGATAGCTTCCTTAGTTAAGATTTCCCATTAGGCAGCTCTGAGAAGTCACACATTCACCTTCTACAGAGATAACCTCACCCTTTAATGTTCAACTTCTAAACCATCCCGAGTAGAAATTTGGTGAGTTCTATGAAGAGATTTACAAAGAACTGGATTCTAAAAATTTTCCCAAATGGTTACATGTTAAATTAGTTTGTAAGAGCACTTCTTTTAGAGGAATACATGTAACATGGATATTTATAACATCAAATTATAGATATCCAAGAATAGTACTAAAGATTAGCATATACACATTTTTGCAATGACAGAAGACCTTCTAGTTACCAAAATCACATAGAATTTTAAAAAGTATCTGAGTTCCTGTGTAACCACTACATTACAATATTATATGTAAAGCCTAGCTCAGAATCTCACAAGTAAATACCCCTCCTGAGTACGTGCATAAGGGGATGGTCACTGATGCCCAGGTCTGGATTCTGGAACTTTCACGGAGTCCTCTATGGTAAGAGCTTCACACACGGGGGCCATCACTGAAGATACAGAGAGGAGAAGCATGTCCATCATTGCACCTTGGGATGTTCCCATTCTTTCCTTATTTAGTGAAAGATTGATTCATGTCTTCCAGCATGGAAATGTTACTTTTTAAATTGGTGAGATATTTAAAATTAATGTCAAAATTATCCTGTAACTACAAGAAAGCTGGATCTTGATTATAAACAAAGTAACCCCACATATGCATTTTGGGACAATTTGGCCTATGTACAAACCAATATTAAATAAGCATTTTGAGGTAAAATAATAAATTTTATGAGAAAAAAAGATTCATGAAACACATTTGTGTTTCAAAATTTTGTTTTAGATATGCAAAAGTGAAAGAATGAAATCATTGTTACTATCAGCCGAATGGACTGGCCTGGCTTCATACACCATACTTGAAGTTAAGGTTGACTAAGTATGCAGATTTCATTTAATCTGTATTCTGTCATGATTTGACTTTATCAACTCCAATGAAAACAACCGTATGAATACTGGTATGAACTAATATTTCCCAAGGTTAGGGCAAAAGTCTGTGGACACTTTATATGCACCATAACACATGTCATTGAGCCATAATTTGCTGAATCTCCAAGGTTGTTTTCCTGTAATTAAACTCACTGGGACCTCAGTCATACTTCTAAGTGTACAGTTTGCAGCTCCAGAGATGCCAGAAGAAGCATAACCATTTAAAACATGATTTCCAGAGACGTATCCTCTGGGGACTGTTGTAATGAACAGCTTGAACTCAAGTCATCAGGAAATAGCCAGTTCGGGTAGACGTGAGTGATATAAAAACTCTTTTACCAAAATCATGACTTCTGGCTATAAAATAGGATAGTAAGGTGGCTGAATATGATCAAACATGAGTAATATATGCATGAATGAAACCATTTCTTTGAATTCCAGTACTTTTAAAAGTTGATACTAACTAATGGAAAGTATAGTTTGAAAAGATCATGGCTTAAGAAAATACATGAATTGAGTGAGTGTATACTTTAACCACTGCATTTTAACTTGACATCAGAAACACCAGCAGAGAGGAGGAAAATTGATTTCAGAACAGTTCATTGAAAGCTAGATTCAGATGCCGGTACAGTTGGCTCACCAGTATGTGAAAAACTATGAATATAGCATAGTTTTAAGCAGATCATTGGGTAGAATATGTATTAGAAGAGCAACAGGGAAAGACAAAATAGGTGAGAGATTATTCATATCTCAGGATTCATGGAACACTAACAAAAGTAAACCATAGATGAGACTATAACACACAGCTGTAAGTGTCAAAGGACATAAATCATAAGGCATACACACCTGATAATAAGAACTCAACTAGAAACTGGTGACAAAAATATAACTAAATCTCCCCAATGACAAATGTAATTATGTAAATCAGAGACATTATCATCTGCCAGTCCAATTGGTGCAGAAAGAACTAGTGAATGTATAAAAAGGTGAAATCAATCAAAAGCAGAAACCTTTGCTTTTTTATATTTATTTTTGTTTATTTAGCTTATGGTTGCAGTGCATGCAGTTTGCAAGCATACCAGGGAGAAGGTGCATTTGCAAAGCACAGTTTGTTTCCCTGTTTTAATCCTCTGCTCCTGCCTCTCTCTCTGGCTCAATCTCTACTCCCCTTTCACCAGTTTCATCCTTATTGTCATTACATGAGGACTAACTAATCTGACAAACACTTAGCTAGAATAATTCAGGAAAAAGTAGATAAAATTCAAATAAATAAATTTAGAATATTAATAAAGTTTATAGTAAAAATCTTCCAAATGATAAACATCAAATGGGATTAGATGAATAAAGTATATGCCAAGAATCCACATATGCATGGAACATCAAAGAAAGTGGTGCAATGTTAGACACACACTGGTGACCATACTGAATCCCAGTGAAAGAGAAGTGCGAGGCAGACCTACAATGCTAAAGAAGATATGATAAGCTGTCAACAGTCTCACAGAAGGAGAAGGTAAGGAAACTGCTTCAGGACTGCTGTGCACTGTGGAATCATGTCGTGCTTGACAATGAAAATAAGTCATCAATTTCTAACATTCAAACAAAAGACGCCTGCAAATAAAAGATCTCATTTTAGAAAATGAGACAAAGTGAAAATTCCAAAATTCTAATACTTTTAAAATTACAGATACACATAAATATATCATGGTGGACTACTAATCATCAAAAGAGTTGCTGAATGAAAGGTCCCATTCAACCCAGCTATTGCTCTTTAGAGTATTTTTCCAGATGATTTAAAACTATTATACCACAGCAATATATGTGCACCCATGTTTATAGAAGCACAATTTAGAATAGTTAATTCTTGGAAACAACCCAAATGTGCATCAAACAAAGAATGGATAAAAAGATGGGTTTTTTCTAACAGTGCAGTACTACTTAGATATAAAGAAGGATTAGTTCGAGGCTGTTATAGGTTAACGGATGCAACGTGAAGCCATATGCATAAGTGAAATAGATCACACTCACATGTGTAGACTTCATATTGTCTCCCTCTTGTAAGAAACTGAAAGAGTGAATAAAATCCAAAAGGTGCAATATCTATTGTGAAAAGGAAAGAAACTGCTCAAAAGGAAATAAGAACTGGGATGGGGAATGGAGAAAAGAAGGAAGGGAAAAGGAAAATATCTGTATATATATATACACACACAAGATAACTAACATAATTATACTAGTAATTTCTATTAGTTCATTAAAAGAATGATTTGTGCTTATATTGTTTAAGTTTTCATGCCTGTATCTTGTAAATTGAACCACTAATGAAGAGGCACCTGCCTAGCAAGTGCAAGGTTCTGAGTTTGGATCCCAGTACCACAAAAAAACCAAACAATATGCAATTTATTATCTACTGTTAATCTGCTACTATCATGTTTTGAAATTTTGTATCATTTTCATTGTCTTTTTCTCTGAAAAATTCAAAATTAAAAGACTGTCTTTGTTGGTCAAATCTCAAAAATTATTAAACTCTTACCAAATAATTTTTTCTAAATGAAATCTCACTGAATGTAATATTGAAATAGCTTTTATGAAACTAGCTCCATGTTAATTTAATTTAAAATAAACATGCAAGAATGAGGTTTATTTAAGACAAATGAGGAGTACTGGGCATATTAAACCTGAAAATATATTTTATATCAAAAGCAGCCTTACTCACTGTGTGTTAATTAGCAGTACAGAAGGTGTCTCTGGAAGCCAACAGAGTCATGAAGTGGATCAAACGTGTGTGAGATTTCAGAATCCCATAAAATTAAGATTTAAGAACAGTGGAAAACTCTGTTGACTTATGCCACTTTATGGTAAGGAACAGTTCATGATTGATTCTTTGATCAAGATTATATGTCTGTATGTGATTTCAGGAGCATACACTTTGAAATTATCAATAGTAATACAACAACCACTGGTAATTTCCTGTCGCTTTGTCTATAATTCAATTTTGATTGTACTGCTCTTGTGCTACTTCGTGTCTTTTCGTTAATGTTTTCCTTCTTTTGTTTGGTTTTATGTTTGTTTTTTTATACTTTAAAAAAAGTGGAAAACTAATTATGCCCTATAAAAGTGTTCACTGAGAAAAAAATTGATACCAATTGGTGTCTCTAAACTCCTGATATCAAGACAAACTCTAAATGGATCAAACTATAAAACTACAAAAATAATAAGAATTACATGCTAGCCTATGTGGAAGAATGTTAGGCTAACCACAAATTACAAAAACTCTTTCCAGCACACCTTCCAAAAGAAAGAAATACTGGCAGATTTAACCAAGGAAATATAGAAATTTTGCTATGCAGTCAAAACTACCTTATAAATAAAACATCAAAAGCAAATCAAATCTGCGAAATTAAGTGTACATAATGTTGAAGGCGGTAATTTTACTAAATATAACTTGTCATGAAAATCAGTGCCTAAAATATCAGCTGTCACAGAAAATATGTAAATGTTTTTAATAGACCACTCAAAGAAAAGAAATACCAATATGTACTTGTTTAAACAGAGAGATAATGCTTACTCTAAACTTAATTTCAGTTAGACCAGACTAGTGCATTATTTAATCAGTTTGCCATTCAATCGGATTGTCACTATCAAGGGCTGTTTGTTGAGAAAGTAGACGAGAGTATTTTCATCACGGGGGACTTGCAGTAAGCTCATGGTCTTTTTTCAGTAACTGAATATCAGTATTTAAATATGTACACCACAAGACTCTACGAACAGCTTTTTACAATTCACACTTAGACACATTCCAAGTGTTTCTTCTTAGACTTAGAGGAAAAATGTTTGTTGGGGAATTATTTGTGGTAGACAGTGTTTAGAAAACTTTGAAAGTTATATCAAATTTAGTACATCTTTATAAAGGGAGATTCATGAGGTAATGTGAAGATTGAAAACGGGGTAGACATTCGTGAACTAGTATCTAAAGGTCTTCAGGAGCCTGATGAGTAACTGCAAAGTTCTACATGGAGAATCAAAGCCACTATTGTGTATGTGGAAATATGCTTGTATCTGCCAAGAATAAATATGAGGTGTGCTCAAGAAACAGACAAACGTTGAAATAAAATGCTTAAAAATTATTACATGAAAGGCATATTTCTTTTTTTATTTTAAAGAAAATAGCACAAAAACAAAAAGAACGAAAGCAGAATACAAACAATCAATGCAAGGACGTTAGAAATGGTGCAGGGTTTCAAACCAAATGATAGGAATTAACAGTAGTTGTTATGTGACATATTGTTATCTTCCACGAAGTTGCTCAGATTACCAGATGTAAGAGTAGAAGATCGATCAAAACTTTAAAGAGAATAAGAAAATAATAATTTAAAAGAACATTAGAGACAATCCATAGTGGCACTGGGCAGGATTGTAGGGATTCACCATTGGTTGTTATACTGCAGGTTTTGTCATCAAATAAGTTGCTCAGATTACCAGATACAAGCATGCAAAATTGGCCAAGATAGTCTGAAAAAAACTTTTAAACATTAACTGTCCCCAACAAATCATCAGACACCAACAGTACGGTTATACCACCCATATATATATTATATATATAAAATTTGTCTTAGTACTTTTTCTTTCTCTCATCCAAGTTGCTCTTTCTTTTGAGCATTTTATTTCCCTTTCTTATTATCTATTGTACATTTTGGGTTGTATTTACTCTTTCATGTTCTCACACCAGGGAGACAATGTGATGCTTACACATGTGAGTCCGATTTATTTCACTTATGAGTATGGTCTCTAGTTGCCTCCATTTACCTATAAAACCCTTGAGAGTAGCTTTTTAATAGCTGAGTAATACTACATTGTATAGAAATACCACATCTGTTTTATCCATTCCTCAGTTGATGGGTATTTGGGTTTTTTCCAAGATTTAGGTGTGACAAATTGCACTGCTAGAAACATGGGTGCACATATATTGCTGTGGTATGATGTTTTAAATTCTTCTGGAAAAATACCCAGAAGTGGAATAGCTGGGTTAAATGGTACTTTCAATACTAGTTTTGTGAGGAATCTCTAGACTGATTTCCATAGTGGTTTCACCAATTGACACTCCCATCAGCAGTGGAGAAGTGTTCCTTTTTCCCTAGAGCCTTTCCAGCATTTGTCATTGGTTGGTTTCTTAATGAGAGCCATACTTTGTGGGATGAGATGAAACCTCTGTGTTGTTTTAATTTGCATTTCTCTAGTGACTAATGATGTTGAACATTTTTTCATATATTTATTTGTCATTAGTATTTCTTCATCTGAGAAATGTGTGTTCATCTCAGGTGCCCATTTTTGGATTGGGTCTTTGAATTTTGGGGACCTGATTGTTTTTAATTCTTTATATGTTCTAGACAGGAGTGCTTTGTCTGAAGGGCATTTAGATGAAATCTTTTCCCAATTCATGGGTTTTCTCTTCACTCTGTTGGTGATTTCTTTTGATGTGCAGAAACTTTTCGATAAGATGAGAACCCAGTTGTTGATTCTTTGGGGTATTTCCCGTGTAGTTTGGTTTTTGTTCATGAACTGTCTACCTACCCCTATGTCTTCAAGAGTTTTACCTACTTTATCTTCCAGTAGATTTAGTGTTTCTGTTTTTATATTTAGATCTTTGATCCATTTTGACTTTAGTTTAGTGTGTGGTGACAGACATGGGCCTAGTTTTCATCTTTGGCATGTGGAGGGCCAGTTTTCCAGCATCATTTGTTAAAGAGGCTATCTTACTTCCAGTGAACATGTTCGGCCCCTTTGTCAAAAATAAGGTGGCCAAGTGTATTTGTAGCTTTGTCTGCATCTTCTAACCTGTTCCATTGATCTTCAGGTCGATTTTTTTTTTTGCCAGTACCATGCTGATTTTATCACAGTAGCTTTGTAGTATAATTTCAAGTCAGGGATTGTGATGTCTCCTACCTTTCCTTTGTTTCCTCGGATTGCTCTTGCTTTTCTAGACCTCTTCTGGTTCCAGATGAATTTTTGGAATGTTTCCTCTTGATCTGTGAGGTATACTAGTGGAATTTTAATTGGGACTGCATTGAATCTGTACAATTTTTGGAGTATGGCCATTTTCACAATGTTTTTTCTTCCTATCCATGAGCAAGGAGTATCTTTCCATTTTCTGAAATGCTCCTCAACCACTTTTTTCGGAGTACTATAATTTTAACTGGAGAGATCTTTTACTTCTTTTGTTAGATTGTTTCCCATATATTTCATTGTTTTAGATGGTGTTGTGAAGGGTGTGTTTTCACTGATTTCTCTCTCAGTCTGCCTGTCATTTGTGTATAGGAATGCTATTGATTTTTGAGTGTTGACTTTGTATCCAGTCATGCTACTGAATTTGGTTATTAAATCTATGAGCCTTTTGGTGGAGCTTTTGGGGTCTTGTATGTAGAGTATCATGTCATCAGCGAATCATGGTAATTTCACTTCTTTTCCTATCCTCATTCCTCTTATTTATCTATCTGGTCTAATTGCTCTAGCTAATATTTCCAGAGCTATGTTGAATAGAAGTGGTGACAGTGGTCATCCTTGTCTTGTTCCCGAGTTTAAAGGGAAAGCTCTCAGTTTTCACCATTTAGAATGATATTAGCTGTTGGTTTGTCATAGATGGCTTTTATCAGATTGAGGTAAGGTCCATCTATGACAATTTTCTGCAGGGTTTTTGTCATGAAAAACTGTTGGACTTTATCAAAAGCTTTTTCTGCATCAATTGAAATGATCATGTCATTTTTGTCTTTGGCTCTATTGATGTAGTGTATTATACTAATTGATTTGTGTATATTGAACCAACCCTGCATTCATGACATAAATCCCACTTGGTCATGGTATATAATCTTAATAAATTGTTGCATTCTGTTTGCTAGTATTTTATTGAAGAATTTTGCATCTATGTTCATTAGGGATATTGGCCTGTAGTTCCCTATCTTGGTTGGGTCTTTCTATGGTTTTGGTACCAGGACAATACTTGCCTCTGGGAATAAGTTGGGGAGAATTCCTTCCTTTTCAATTTTCTTAGAGTTTGAGAAGTACTGGCATTAAATCTTCTCTAAATTTCTTGTAGAATTCAGCTGTAAACCCATCAGGACCTGGGCTTTTCTTCATCGACAAGTTTTTCATTACATTTTCATTTTTGCTTGCTGATATAGGGTTATTCAGGATTTTTATATCTTCTTCATTCAGCTTTGGTAGTTCATATGTATCAACATTTCCTTTGTGTTTTCCATCCTGTGAGAGTAAAGATTTTCAAAGTAGGTACTGATGATCTTCTGAATTTCTACAGGATCTGTAGTGATTTCATCTCTTTCATTCCTTATTTCATGTTTCAGTTCTTTCTTTCCCCTGTTTAATGAGGTTGGCTAGGGGTTTATCGATTTTATTTATTTTTTCAAAGAACCAACTCTTTGATCTATTAATTCTTTGTATTTTTTTTTAGTCTCCATTGTATTAATTTCTGCCCTGAGATTTATAATTTCATATTTTCTCTGGGCTTTTGGTTTGATTTGTTGTTCTTTTGCTAGAAGCTTGAGGTGCAGCATAAGGTTGTTGATTTGGGCTTGTTCTGTTTTCCTGAGGTAGGAATTCACTGCCATAAATTTCCCTCGGAGGACTGCTTTCATTGCCTCCCACAGGTTCCTATAAGTTGTGTCTACATTTTGATTTGATTGTACATAGTGTTTAATTTCTTCTTTGATTTCATCTGTGACCCATTTATTGTTCAGGAGGATGCTGTTTAATTTCCATATGTTTATGGAGTTCTTGCAATTTCCTTTGTCATTAATTTACAATTTCATTGCTCAATGGTTCTGTTATGGTTAATACATTGTGTCAACTTGGGAAGTCTGGAGGTTTGGCTGAGTGACTCAGCATGAAGCCAGGGTACTTACTCTGTATACATCCTGGGACTGTGGAAGAGAAGGGCATGGAGATTTATGGGAGTGCTACAGGCCCCCTGGGTGGGGGTAGGCAGTTTAAAATGTAAGGGAGGGAAAGCTGCTGCTTACAACTGTTCCTCCCTGTTGCTCTCATTGTTTTCGCTGTGCTCTGCCGCCATGAACTGTTGCCCTCTGCTATGTGCCACTCTGCCTCAGAACCAGCCAAGTATGGACTGAAATCCACAAACTGTAAGCTAAATAAACCTTCCCTTCCTTCATTTTGGGTGTTGTGTATTTTGTCTCAGCAATGAGCGAAAAGTAACCAAGACAGGTCCAAGAGTATGTGTGAGATAATTTAAACTCTTTTGCATTTCCTTAAGCATTTTCTATGTGCTAGCATATGGTCTATCTTAGAGAATGACCCATGTGCAGCTGAGAAGAAGGTGTATTCTGATGCTCTTGGGTGGAACACTCTGTACAAGTCTACTAAGTCCATTTATTCACATGTTTGGTTTAGTTCTGTTTTTCCTTTGCTAATTTTTTGTCTAGTTAATCTATTTCCTTGTGATAATGGGTTATTGAAGTCTCCTGTTATGATTGTGTTGCTGCTTATTTCAATTTTCATGTCTGTTAAAATTTGTCTTATATACTTTGGTGCTCCTGTGTTTAGTGCATAGATGTTTATGATTGTTAGCTCTTCCTCTTGAAGTTTTCCACTCACAAATACGTAGTGACCTTTATCTCTTTTAATTGTTCTTGGTTTGAAGTTCCCATTGCCTTCAAACAGAATAGCGACACCTGCATTTTTCTGGATACCTGCTACATGGAGTATTGTTTTCCATCCTTTAATTTTCAGTCTATGAATTTCCTTTTGAGTTAAATGTGTTTCCTGCATACAGCATATTGTTGGATTTTGTTTCTTGATCCAATCTGAAGTCTACTTCTTTTGGCTTGTGAATTGAGTCTGTTTACATTGAAGGTTATAAATGATATGTATTGGCTTATCTTTGCTGTGCTGTTTCCCTAGCGTAGGTTCCTCTTGTTTCCTTCTGTTTAATTGCTTGCTCTGCTTGGTGTTTCCTTTCTGTTGTTTTTAAAGTTGTGGTCTTTTTCGTCCCTTTCTAGAATATCTTTTAGAACTCTTTCTAGGGTTTGCTTAGCACTCATGAAGTTATTCAGTTGATCTGTTATCATGGAAATATTTTATTTCTCCATCAATTTTGAAGGATAGTTTTGCAGGATACATCAATCTGGGTTGCAAGTTGTTTTCTTTCAGTACCTGTAGTATTTCACTCCAAGATCTTCTTGACTTGATGGCTTGTGCTGAGAAACCTGCCGTGATCCTGATGGGCTTTCCTTTATAGGTGATCTCTTTCTTTTTTCTCACAGCTTTTAATAATCTGTTCTTTTGTTGAATTTCTGGGATCTTGATCACTATATGTCTGGGTGTAGGTTTAGTTTGGTTATGGCTAGTTGGAGTTCTATATGCTTCACTTCCAATTTTTTTTCCATGCTTGGGAAATTTTCTGGTATTACTTCTGCAAATAGTTTTTTCATATTTGTGCTGACACCTGTTGTGTCATTGATACCTATCAATCTTACATTGTTTTCTTTTTCTTTGTCTTGCAGCTCTTGAATTGTTATTTATTTATTTATTTATTTATTGTTAATTTTAAACGATCCTTCCTTTCATGGTCTCTCACAGCAATGCTGTCTTTAAGGTCTGAAAGTCTATCTTCAGCTTTGTTCAAGCGGCTTTGCTAGCTTTTGATGGCAGTTTTAATTTTCTGGATAACTGTTTGAATCTGCTATATGCATTTCTGTTGTTTCCTATACTGTTTATTCAAGGTGTTCATTAATTTACTGTGCTTCTTTATTTTTTTCCTTGTCTTCTTTAGATGTGCTAAGCAATTCTTTCATTATTGTTGTTATTGTTTTTCTTTTTTTTTTGTACCTCAGACATTATTTCATATCTGTTGTGCTCTGTGGTTTGATGGAGTTGTTTCTTTACTTCAGCTGCTATCATTTCAGAAATTCCAGGTGTATGACTTCCAATCTCGTCTGTGTTGATCTCTCTTGGACTTATTCTGGAAGGGGTAGATGTCTGAGATTGGATTTTGTTCCTTTGTTTTGTCATTTTCAGTGATGCAGAGGTTACCTGGAGCTCAGCCTCACTCCCAGGGTGGTGTCATAGTAGTGGGGCAAGGACCCAAAGGTCCCTCGTGCTCAGTGTGAATCCCTCAATGTGCGGAAAGGATATGGTCCCCAGTGCTCCCACAGTTTTCTATGGCTCAGCTTGGTTCCCACTCAAGGGTTCCCCAAGCTGTCCTGGTTTCAGCCCTGTTTGCACTGGGGTATAGTAGTGGGAGGGTGGTGGTCAACATGTCTCCATACACTGCCACTACCCCGGCCCAGTTCCTGCACCAGAAGAGGAGTATATATGCAGTCACTGAGTCCCCCGAAGCTGTCTGAGTTTCAGCGTAGCTCCCCTGAGGATGTGGGGTGGGGGCAGGGAGGAATACCCAAGGCCCTTGAGGTTGCCTGGGGCACCCCTTGCTCCCAAGCTGGTGGGGCAGAGGTAGGGCTGGCTCACCAGAATTCCCGAAGCTGTCCCTCATGAAGCTCTGCCTCCAAAAGGCACATTTCTATTGATGTCCCTCGGCCAAGAAAAACACTCCTCCTCACTTTGAACACACTCTTCTACCCTCTGGAGCAGTCTGAAGTCCTCTTTCCCGAGTGTCTCTAGGATGTACACTGAAAATTACAATGACTGCTGCCACTGGTTGCCATGCAGGGAAAAGGAAGGCTCCCAAATACAATACGCTGGGTCCTCCTCCAACCTGACTCCCTAGATCTGGCACCATGCACCTCTGGCTCTTTACAAAAGTCAAAATGACCATGCAAAGCAGAGTCAACTTGGATAAAGCAGCAGAGGCATAAACAGCATCCATGAGTGACAGATAAGCCAGCAAGAGGTACATCGGGGAGCCCAAGGACGGGTGGACAGAGCAGCCACCCCTGTCACAATGAAGACGAGTAAAAATATGACCATGAATACCTTTTGTCCATGGGGATCTAGAATAAGATCAAGGAGAACAAATTCTGTGCATCTCATTCACTCTGCTTAATACTTGTTTTCAGAAATTTGGGACCAATGTTTTTATCAGCATCGCTATATTCCATTCTAATGAATGTTGGTGATAATAAATTGTCAAAAGGAGTTTGTTTCTTCTCCTTTGAAGATAGTACATCAATTAGGTTGTCCAATTTTAACCAAAATAGAGAAAAAAATTGTTGTTGGGTAAGGTGAGTTTTATTTTTGCCTTCATTTGCTAGAGGAGAAAATGGACTCTTCCACAAAATCTCAGTTGAATTGCTTCCCATCTGTAATGTTGCATTCTCCTTGTTTTATGGGCTGTATAAAGAAATGTGTTCCCTTGTAATCCACTGTCATAAATGTGCCATTAATTGAATCTTAGGTTTACTTTATGTTTCTTATTCTAAAATTAGAAAGATGATATGCTTAGGGTTATTCTGCAACAGGAGGCAAGAGCTCCCCAGGGTAGAATCATGAGTAGGATGCAGTAAAGACAATGCTCACCAGCTTTCAGTTGGGATCATGGCTCTATTGGAAAGTGAGTGTGGGCCTATGTGTATTTGTTTCTGGCAACTAAGTTCTGTATATTTCCTCCAAGTTCTAAATTCTCTGTGAGATTAAATTTCTTGCAAATGTAATTTCAAAGCAGCTTGGTGTTAAGCTGTGGCATAGATAATGCTAGCAAATTTTAGCAAAATATAGCATGTATTATCAGCAGATACTGGAACTGAAAGCTGTAAAAAAAAATTGGTAGCTTGGCCAGAAGCAGAGAAATTATAAGATTCATCCACTCAGGCTTTTTCCCTGATTTCAAAAGGAATCGTAGATGACTATGCAACGTGCACCATAAAGGGTGATGGAGAAAGCTGTGTGAGTTCAGATGAAAGTACAGTGGGGACCCCAGCAAGCTAGACGTGCCGAGAGCATGGAATGTCCTCCAAAAAGCTTCAGGCTATGGGTGGAGCCAGCCTAAGAGAAAGGACATGTGGGTGGCAGCCAGGAAGGACTTATGAGCAGAGCTGTTCAAGCCTTAAGTTACATCTCGTGAACATGAGTCCCGATGTTAGTTTTGGAGGGACAGCACTTAATACTTGTCCTGCTGGATTCTAGTCTGGTTTTGCTTTTATCCTTTCATTCTGCATATTCCTATCTTTTGGAGTGGGAGTCATGGCTGTGCCTACTGGAGGTACTAAATGTCTCTTTATTTTACAGGGGCTCACAGCTAAGTTTGTGTTGAGTGTCAGAAAATATTTTGAGTTTGGAATTTTTGGCAATGGTGAAACTGTTAAAACTTGCAACTCTCCAGGTGAACTGAAGACCCATAATGAGATAAACGTAAATTTATGGAGATTGGAGCAGAGTTCTGTGGTTTAAATCTCCAACGCCCTCTTCAAAATTCATGTGTTCTGAGGTAGGGCCTTGTCAGAGGGATGGTTTAGTGGGTGAAACCTGGAGGCGTGTGTTTTTGTCCTTTGCCCCTCCCCTCCCTCATTCTGCTTCATGGCAGCCATGGGCTGAGAAAATTACTGTAGCCATGCACTTTCATCAGGCCTCTTCTTCCTGGAATCAGCTAACTATAATACGAATGACCCCAAATCATAAGTGGATGCCACTTCTATGTTTGACATTGTGAATGTTAGAATTGTTTTGTGTGAGTGACAGCAACCTAACCAGTACGACATGATACTTAATGATAGGCCCTGGCTGGAGATATACTCAAGCTTTGGCAGTCTTTCAGCTCTTTGAAACTCACTTGGTAATTCTAACAGGAAATTAACCCTTCCAATTCTACACAGATTCACTCTAAAGCTTTTTTGTATTGTAACTGTCTTCATAGATTGGTTTGTTAGAGTATTTTTAATAAATTGAAATGAAGTCATATCCTCTGAACAGTTGTTATTCTAAGAACAATCCATAAAGGTTGAAGATGTGGATCTTATAAGGAAATTTTTAATGTTTTTCTGACTTTGTTTGTGAACCAATGATTATAGCAGGGAATAGTATTTTTATTTATTTATTTATTTATTTATTTATTTATTTATTTTGCAGTACTGGGGATCAAACTCAAGACCCTGCGCTTGCTAGGCAAGCGCTTATTCCACTGAGCTATATCCCCAGCCCAGGGAATAGTATTTCTAACTGTATGTGTTGCTATAGGTTTTGTAATTTCTTTTACCATTAATTTCTACTTTCATTTCTCTATAGTCAATTTTATTCATGGAAATTTTTGTATTTCTTTCAGCATGCTTCATGCCCTAGGATATGGTGTATTTTGGGAAATTTTCCATATTCTACTGAAAAATATTTGTTTTCTTTGCTTGATGGATGAAACTATAGATCTCTGTTAAATCTATTTGTTCAGTAAAGTGCTGCAACTGTGATACATCTTTGCTGATTTATTGTCTAAGGACCCATTTATTTATCAGAGGGATATAGAAGTCCCCTGCTCTGGTTGTGTGGTGTAAATGTGTCTGTTTAATCCCATGGATTTGTTTTGTAAAGTTGGTTGCAGTGACATTTGGTGCACATATCTGTGCCACTGTTTTTTTGCCCTGCTGAATTTTTCCATTTGCCAGTGTAAAATGACATTCTTAGTCTTTTCAGTCACTCTTGGCATGAAGTCTCATTTGCCTGAATAGCTTTCTTTTAGGCTTCAGATCATGGTACACTATTTTCAATATTTTCATTTTCAGTTCTTGAGTTTCTGTCTTGATTAATTGTGTCTTTGCAGACAACATATGGCTGGAGTTTGTCTTCTCAGTACAATGTGCCTCTTTTTAATTGGGAATTTGATGCCATTGACCTTGAGTTAGAGTTTTAAGGATTTACTGAAACCTGCCATTGCAGTATTTTTCCAGTGCTGAATCCTTTATTGTTTCTTCTTGTGTTTAACTAGTCTCAGTGTAAGATATATGAGTTTAAATAGGATTCCTAATAAAATGACTGAAGTAAACAAGAGTATCCAAATTATAAATGACCAGAAATTTTAAAAAGAAGAAAGCACAAATGCAGGATACAAAATATTCAATTGAAAGTACGTGTAGAAGAAACAACCAAGGTGGCCAGGTTTGGTGATGCTCATCCGTAATACCAGCACTTGAAATGATGGGGCAGCAAGATTGCCATGAGTTTGAGGCCATATTGGTCTTCACAGTGAGTTCAGGGCCAGCTTGAACTACATAGCAAGACCCTGTCTCAAAAAAAGGATACAACCAATGTAAACAAAAAATATCATATTTGAGGTAAAGTTTGAAGATCACCCTAAAAAATTATTGCATTCAATTATTGTACTCAGTAACCTAAAAAGAATGAGACAACATGAGAGTTGGATTAAACCACAGATAGATGCCAAAAAAAAAAAAAGCATTATTATAGTGAAGGAAAGATTACAAAGGACTGAAAATGTGTGAGGAAATCATTCACCATAACTGTAGCAGAAATTTCCAAATGTAGGGACAGAATTCATTTTTCAGGCTTACAGAACCTGAAATACCATGACCAACAAAACGCTCTATGACACATCATATTCAAAATTCGAGAAATTCAGCAAAATATAGAAAAAAAGCTCTTAACAAAAAATGGCAAGTAACTTAAAATACAAGCATAACTCAATAAAGACACATTTCTTATGCCAACCCTAAACGGCTATAACATCTTGAAGTAACATTTTTCAGGCCAAACAGAAAAAAATTTCTCCTATAAACATGGGTGCACATATATTTTAATTCTCTATATGTTCTAGATACAAGACCTTTGTCCAAGGGACAGCCAGCTAAGATTTTTTCCCCAATTTTTCAGTTTTCTTTTTACTCTGCTGGTCATTTCGTTGGATGTGCAAAAACTTTTCAGTAAGATGAAATCCTAGTTGTTGATTCTTTGAATATAACCCTTGTGGTTTGGTTTTTGTTCATAAACTCTGTGCCTACTCTTACGTCTTCAAGATTTTTACCTACTTTCTTTTCCCATAGATTTAGTGTTTCTGTTTTAATATTGAGATCTGTGATCCATTTTGACTTGAATTTGGTGGATGGTGATGGGCTTGGGTCTGTTTTCCATCTCTGAAAGTGGCAAGTCAATTTTTCCAACACCATTTATTAAAGAGACTATCTTTCTTCAAGTGAGCTTGTTTGGCTCCTTTTGCAAAGATTAGGTGGCTGAGTGTGTTTGTGGTTGTGATTGCATCTTCCAATGTATTGTATTAATCCTCAGGTCTTTGCTTTAGCCAGTATCATGTTGATTTTATCACAGTAACTTTGTAGTATAATTTCAGGTCATGGATTGTGATTCTACCTGACCTATCTTTGTTGCCCAGAATTGCTTTTGCTATTCTGGGCTTCTTCTGGTTCCAGATGCATTTAGGGAATGTTTTCTCTAAATGTGTGAGATATGCCAACAGTAGTTTAATGGAAATTTCATTGGATCTGTACAACAATTTTGGTAGTATGGCCATTTTAACAATTTTGGTTCTTCCTATCCATGAGCACAGAATATTTTGCATTTATTGAGTTCCTTTCTGATCTTTTTCCAGATTACTGTACTTTTCATTGAATAGATCTTTTATTTCTTTTGTTAGATTGATTCCTAAATATTTCAGTTTCTTGGATGCCATTGTGAAATGTATGGTTTTCTTAATTTCTCTCTCAGTCTGTTTGTTGTTTCTGTGGAGGAATGCTATTGATTTTTGAGTGTTGGCTTTGTATCCAGTTAAACTACTGAATTTTTCGATTAATTCAAGGAGTCTTCTGGTGGAGTTTTTGGGGTCTTCCTTATAAAGTATCATGTCATCTGTAAATAGTGATAATCTCACTTCTTCCTTTCTTATCCTTATTCCTTTTATTTCTTTCTCTTGTCTAATTGCTTTTGCTAATGCTTCCAGAACTTTGTTGAATAGGAGTGGTGACAGTGGACATCCTTGCCCTGTTCCTCTCTTTAAATTTCAAGTTTTCAGTTTTTGTCCATTTAGTATGATGTTGGCTGTTGGTTTGTCATAGATGGCTTTGAGTAGATTGAGGTAGAGGCCATCTATTCCTATTTTTTCTAAGGCTTGCAACATGAATGCATGTTGAACTTTATTGAAAGCTTTTTCTGCATCTATTGAGATGATCATGTGGTTTTTGTCTTTGGCTCTATTGATATGGTATATTACATTAATTCATTTGCAAATATTGAACCATCTCTGCATTCCTGGAATAAACCCAACCTGATCATGGTGTATATAATTTTCCTTATGATTGGCTGCATTCTATTTGCTAGTATTTTATTGAGTATCTTTGCATCTATGTTCATTAGAAAGATTGGCCTATAGTTCTCTTTCTTGGTTGGGTCCTTCTCTGGTTTTGTTATTAGTATAATACTTGCCTCCAGAAATGAGTTAGGGAGAATTGCTTCCTTTTCAATTTCATTGAAGAGTTTGAGGAGTGTTGGTATTAAATCTTCACTGAATGTTTTATAGAATTCTGCTGTGAATCCATCAGTGCCTGGGCTTTTTGTTGGTAAGTTTTCAATGACATTTTCAATCTCATTAATTGATATTGGATTGTTCAGGGTTTTTATATCTTACTGATTCAACTTTGGTAATTTGTACATTTCTAGGAATCTGTCCATTTCTAGGAATCTGTCCATTTCTTCTGAGTTTTCTATCCTATGGGAGTAAAGATTTTCAAAGTAGGTATTAATGATCTTTTGAATTCCTGTGTGATCTCTAGTGATTTCATCCTTTTTATTCCTTATTGCATGAATTTGAGTTTTTTCTTTCTTTTTTTTTGATAAGGTTGGCTAAGAGTTAATCAATTTTATTGATTCTTTCAAAGAACCAATTCTTTGATTCTTTTATTTTTTGTAGTATTTTCTTTATCTCCATTGCATTAATTTCTGCCCTGATCTTTACAATCTCCTCCCTTATTTGGGCTTTGTGCTTGACTTCTTTTTCTAGAAGTTTGACATGCAGCATTAGGTTATTTATTTGCTCTCTTTTTGTTTTCCTTATGTGTGAGTATAAATTTCCCTCTGAGCACTGTTTTCATTGCATCCCACAGATTCTGGTAGGTTGTATTTGCATTTTCGTTTTTTTGTAGGTATTTTTTAATTTCTTCTGTGACTCACTGGTTATTCATGAGGTTGTTGTCTAATTTCTAAGTATTTATGGAGATTTTTGAGTTCCTTTTGTCATTAATTTCCAATTTCAATGCATTGTGGTCAGATAATATGCATGAAGTAATTTCAATTCTTTTGCATTTACATAGGTATGCTCTATGGGCTAGCATGTGGTCTATTTTAGAGAAAGTCCCATGTGCAACTGAGAAAAATGTGTATTCTGATGTTGTGGGGTGGAATGCTGTGTACATCTACTGAGTCCATTTGTTCACAGATTTCGTTCAGGTCTGTTATTTCTTTGCTGATTTTTTTGTCTAGTTGACCTATCTCTTTGCTTGAAAGGGCTGTTTAAGTTGTCTATTACAATAGTGTTATTGATTTTTTTTGTTTTTTCATGTCCGTTAAGATTTGCCTTACATAGTTTGATGCTCCAATATTTGGTGCATACATGTTTAGGATTGTTGTCTCTTCCTCTTGCAGCTTTCCCCTAACTAGTGTGTAGTGGCCTTCTTTATCTCTTTTGATTGTTTTTGGTTTGAAGTTTATGTTGTCTGCAAACATAATAGCTACCCCTGCTTTTTTCTGGGTTCCTGTTGCATGGAGAATTGTTTTCTATCTTTTGACTTTCAGTCTATGGATTTCCTTTTGAGTAAAGTGTTTCCTGTATACAGCATATTGTGGGATTTTGTTTCTTAATCCACTGTGCCAGTCCGTTTCTTTTGACTGGTGAATTAAGGCCATTTACATTAATGGTTATAACTGATATATGTTGGCTTCTCTTTGTCATGCTGTTTCCTTGCTGTTGATTTCCTACTTTTGCATCTGTTTCATTGCTTGCTGTGCTTGAGAGTTCCTTTCTATTGTCTTCTTGAGATTGTGGTCTCCTTTTTCTCTGTCTAGAATATGTTTTAGTACTTTTTATAAGGTTGGTGTGGCACTCACGAATTTCTTCAGTTGTCCTTTGTCATTAAAATGTTTTATTTCTCACTGAATATGAGGGATAGTTTTGAAGGATACATCAGGCTTGTTTGGAGGCTGCTTTGTCTCACAACTTGTAATACATTGCTCCAAGGCTTTCTTGATTGCATGGTTTGCATTGAGAAGCCTGTGGTGATTCTCATTGGCTTTCCTTTATAGGTGATCTGTTTCTTTTCTCTAGAAGTTTTAATATTGTGTTCTTTTGCTGGATATCTGAGGTCTTGAATATTACATGTCTTGGTGTGTTTTTATTTTAGTTTAGGCTAGTTGGGGTTCTATATGCCTCATTTACTGTACATCTGAATCTTTTCCCATTATTGGGAAAATTTCTGCTATTATTTCTGCAAATATTCTTTTTATATCATTTGTATTGTCTCCTGCTGTTTCACTGACATTATTATTTCTCTTTGCCTCATCTTGCAATTGTCGGATTGTTTTTTCATGGATCCTTTTTGATTTTAAGAGATCCTTCCTTTCATTATCACTAGCTGCCATGCTGTCTTCAAGATCTGAAATTCTATCTTTGGCTTCACTGAAGTGGTTTGCAAGCTTTCAATAGAAGTGTTGATTTCCTGGAAATCGCTTTTGAGTCTGTCTCATGTTTTCCAATTCATTCCTAATTTGCTCATGTAATGTTTCTATCTGTTGCCTATGTTCAGATATTTTAAAAATCTGTTTCTTCTCTAGATGTGTAGAGCATTTCTTTCGTTATTATTTTCATTTCATTTTTTGCCCGAGAGATTATTTCTGATCTGATCTCTTCTATGGCCTGATGGAGTTGTTCCTTTACTTCAGATATGATAATTTCGGAGATTTCAGGTATGTGGCTTCCAAGTTCTCCTATGTCAGTGTCTCCTGGACTTGTTCTGCATGGAACTAAATTCTGAGACCGCATTTTTCCCCTACATCTTTTCATTTTTGATGTCAGATGAAAAGTACAGAGCCACAAGCTGCTCACACAGCTCACTGAAGGACTCTAGGGACCCCAGTTTACCTGGGTATCAAACTTATCTCAAGATGGCAGCAGGCTGCGGAACCGTGGGCCCAGGATCCCCAGGCAGTTCCTGGGGTGCCTGGCTCAGACAAACCTCTGATGGTTGGTGAATGCTGGCCTTTAGTAACAGGGTTTGCAGGCTGTGGATGGAAAGCATGCGGGCCTCAGACATTGGTCTGATGGTGGCCAGACAGGGGCCACTTCTCTGGGATCCTCAGGTAGCGGGTTGAGGGAGAGAAGGCCTCAGCTCCCCACCTCAAGGATCACAGAACCTGGGGCTGCTCCCATGCAGCAGGTCTCACCCACTAGCAGAGAGGTCCACAGAGACAGGCTGCTCAGGCACCCCTTCCCTGGCCAAGCTCCTTCCCTGTCCCAAAAGAGCAGGGTGGAGCTCAAGCTGGACTTAAAAAAAAACATTTTATTTTATTGACTTTTTCTGTTGTTTTTGTACTAGCTAGTACTATTTTTGTCACTGTAATAACAATTATTATTTTCTTCTTTCTGCTGTGGCCTCGGTTTCCCCTAAATTTTGGTATAAACTTTGATTATTTGTTTGTTTCTTTTTGCTACATATTTTTGTTTCAATGAACTTTCCTCTTTATGCTCCTTTTCCTTTGTACTGCTCTGTGTCCATGTTTCATATAGTGTAAATATAAAAAATCAGCAAATTCTTAGCAAGAAAAAAAGAAATAAATAAGAAAAAAAGAGCAAGTGAGTAAAGTATGTCAATAAAAATTTTTGAAATAAACCTTGCAATGGCCAATAGATGTGAGAAAATGTACTCAATATCACTAATTGTCAAGGAAGTCCAAATTAAAAGCACAGGGAGACATTACCTTGCATCTATTGAAATGTGTACTATCAAAAAGACAGAAACAATAACCCTTGATGAGAATGTAGAGAAAGAGTCCCTTCTACACTGTTGTAGGAAATCTAAATTCATGCAGTTATTATAGAAGACAATATGGAAGGTCTCTTCAAAATTAAAAGTAGAACTACCACATCACCCAACAAACCTACTTTGGGGTATTTGTGCAAAAGAGATAAAAATGGATTTCAAAGAGACCTCACTTCCAATCACACTGCAGCATTTCTCACAATGACCAACAAACCCCCCAAGGTTTCTATCACTTAATGAATAGACAAAGAAAATGTGACACAGGCAATACATATAAATCCATTATTATACAGAATAATGGCATTATATGTGGATATATTAATACTTATAATTAATGTATCCAAAAAAACCAAATATTTCTTTGCATTAAGTAAAAATGATACACAGTATTTTAAGACAAAATACGTGAATCTAGAGAGCATTACCACGTTATACAAGTCAGAGGCCGCAAGGTGCATACTGCCTTGTTGCACATATGGCATGGAAAGCAGTCAGAGCTGCAGAGGCAAAGAAGAAAAGGTGCCTGGCAGGTTCTGAAGAATGAGGGAAAAAGCGAAGGCTATGAGCAGCCTCAGCACTTTCCAGGGGCTTTTAAAGTCTACAAAGTTTGGATGCACATGACAAATGATTTCCACATTCTAATGGTCAGTATGGTTGCTATGGTGATTGTGATCATATAGTGAACCTGAAACTTGCTCAAATAATTGTACTGGACACGTGAAATCTGCTAAAATGTTAAAATTTAAATGTTTCAACCACAAAAATAAGTGACACAAGAAAATATTCATTATCTGAGGTGATGGATGTGTTGTTTTATTATTATTTTTTTTTGTGGCGGTACTGGGGATTGAACTCAGGACCCTGCACTTGCTAGGCAGGCGCTTATTCCACTGAGCTATATCTCCAGCCCTGGATGTGTTGTTTTAATTGTTGCAATCATTCAACAGTGTACACACATATATCAAAACACGTGGTGTGCCTTAAGTTTGTATGATTCCCATTTTTTAATTATACATCAATAAGGCCAAAATAAATTAAAAACAGAAAAAAATTAATGGTGCTACTCAAATATGATTACTTTTCAGTGCATCTTAGCATTCCTTTGTAGTTGTTTTCACCTGCAGAATATATTCTAGTAGAGACTGGCCATTTGATTATTGTGCTTCAAACTCAGGTAGATTATAAATAATTAGAAAAATGAAGCTCTATTTTTGTTATAAAGTTTTAGTTGAGTTCCTTACTCTTGGATATGTGTTCCCTATAACTGAAGTCATTTAAGATGTACAGCAATGTATGTTATAGCCCCGTGCACTGTCTATCTAAGTGAATATTTCAGGAATACTTACAGATATGTAGAGTAATCTCACATTTTTCTTCTCTTTTCCTTTTCCTGTTCTAATTTACATCCTAACATTTGACCTTTTTCAAAATTTGTGATATACAAAAATTTGATTTTTAGGGGCAAACCAGGCTTTACCTGCATTTGACTTATGTTCTCCTCTTTACTTGTGAAGCTTTGTTTCCATTTCATTTTTCTTTTCTCATTTTCTTTTCCCTTTCTTCCTCTCTTCATCCCCCTCCCTAGCTCCCCTTTCCTTTTGAGCAATTTTTCCCATTTCACTAATCTATTGTACAATTTGGCTCTTACTTCCACTTTTAGCTGCCCACACCAGTGAGCCAATATGATATTTACATGTGTGTGTCCAATTTATTTCACTTGAGAGTATGGTCAAGATTCATCCATTTAATAAAAAACTGTCTCAGGTTTATCCTTTGTGATGGTTGAGTAGTACTCCATTATAAAAATCACATCTCTGTCCATTCATCAGTTGATCGGCCTTCAGGTTATTTCCAAGATAGAGCATTTAGAAACTGTGCTGCTATAAACACGGGTGCACATATGTCACTGTGGTAGGATGCTTTTAATTCTTTTGTGAAGATATCAAAATGAGAAATACCTGTGTCAAAATGGACCTCTGGTCTTATAGAGTTTATGGTCCTTTAGTCCTGTAGTTATAATACAACTACTGTGATAAAACAGCATGGTACTGGCAAAGAGACTGACCAGAGGATCAGCTGAATAGATTAGATGATGCAGAAACAACTCCAAACGCACTCACCCACCTTATCTTTGAAGAGGGCCAAACATGTTCACTTGAAGAAAGATAGCCACTTTAAGCAACAGGGCTGGGAAAACTGGCTTTCCACATGCCTAAATTAAAAGTTTTCAATGACTTGTTCTGAAATCGACATCATTATCTCTAATTTGAGTTCAGATGTCAGTTGAAAAGACACACGTTAAATCTTTTACTCATCACACTCACTTATGTGTAGGGCACGAGTTTTTTAAAAATATAATTCTTTTAGACGTTCTTAGTATTTCATACTATTGGGATTCTCTTAAATACAGTACCTTTAGAAGTTATTCTTGATTTTCCACAGTATTTTAATTTTCTTAAATATAGTACTATTAGAAATTTTTCTTATTTTGACAAAATATTGGGATTTTTCTTACATGTACATAATATATTTTGATCATTCCATCCTGTTTATAGTTTTGCTTATACTCATAGTTATGATTTTAGAAGGAGCATTTCTTACATATTTCATTACTGCTAGAGCACGGTGATTTGACTTCAAGTTGTTCAATTATGGTATTTCCCCCAGAGAGTGTGTGACTACAAAACCTATCCTTCTGGCATCTCCGGAGGTGGAGTCTACCCTCAGCATTATGACGAGGGTCCCAAAGAGTTTAATTAAGGAAACTCAGCCTTTGAGATGCAGCGACTGAATGCTTCAACAGCATGTGTTGTGGTTTCAATACAGATACAGGGTCCACAGAACTTTGCCCTTGCCTCAGAGAGCCTGTCTGCACTGGTACTCCCTTGATTATTTTCTTAGGAATTGCAATGATAGATGCGATAAATGGTAGGATAGGGACTAAATCTTTCCCTGTCCTTTAGTTCACATTAAATGTAAGCATATCCTGTGTAGCCAGGCCAGTATACTGGACTAAGGGTCACTATAATTTAAGGGCTCTTTCATTATTTCACTGTCAGTGAAAAAACACAAATTGCAAATATGCATCTTAACAATTCATGATTCCCCAACAAAATTCAGGGTTACTAACTCTAAAAATGCTGTGTTAACGTTTGTTTATTGCTAGGCCAAATTTTTGCAATGGCATTGGTTTGGGATTTGTTTTATAATCAAGGTTCATATTTCTGGATATTATAGGATATTCTTGGTATTGGCTTTAAAAATTGAAAAAAATTAAGAGTAACAGTTTTTGGAAAGTTTGCAAAGTCAACCTTCTTGGACACATGGGAAAAAATGGAACGGAATCATCTCAAGGTGCAGAGGTGGCACATGTGTGATTTTGCTCTCTGTATTCCTAGAGATGCTCTGGATGCATGAGCTGTGATCGTTCAGGACCAAGGAGAGAGCACCAAAATCCCTAACTTGCAGGGAATGACAGCCCCTTTGAGCAGGTAACCCAGAAGGAATCTTTCTTTATAAGATTCTGAACTAGGCTTTACATTATGAAAGTACAGTACTTAGGTGACATAAAAATTAATAAACTTGTAAAAGCTCTATGTAATTCTGATAATGAATTATATCAGGAGGTCTTTTGTGATAGCTAAAATATATGTTCCTTAGTTCCAAAGTTGCATACTTTTCTTGGACCTTTTGATATTATAGACATCCCAGGAGGAGTAATTTTGTGTAAAATTTGGAATAGGCTTTATGTGGTATTTGCACATATGTTTACCTTGATAAGTTTACCTCCTCTAATCTTGGTGTTCTTACAAACTGATTTAATGTGTAACTATTTGAGAGATTTTTAGGGTACAAGTGTTAATCTCTGGATATAATCAAGGGATTTAGCTTCTATGTATTGTTTAGATTGTTAAAAATTAAATGGCATAGCATATGTAGAAGTTGAATGGGTGTCTTTAAAGAATCTAATTTAATGTGTGAGGGGGCAAGCTATTCTTTTAGTGCATCACAGTGGTAGATCAGATGAGAAGGGGCTCCAGTTGACCACCACACTTAATAAATAGAAGGATATTGTGCAATAGAGTGGGCGTGATTGCTTAAAAGCAATATAGGGTCAAAGGATAGATTGCTTTAACATGGAGAAATACTATACACATGTGCTGACAGAAAAGAGTGTGTGAAGGAGGAAAATTGTTGATGTAGGAAATGTAAGAGAAAATTGGAGGAGCCATGTTCTTAAGAGCTATAAAGAGGATGAAATCACCAGCATGAGCGTAGACATGCGACATAGTTGGGAAGACAGATGATGCATGTTTATGAAGGGAAGCAGGGCAGCATTTACGAAGTTGACGTGAAGTAATTCACAGAGACTCAGAGAGCGATTGGTATTTCCTCATTTGAAGAGGAAATGGGGTAGTGAATACCGATCCTTCTCGTGGGATTTTTTTTTTAATTTTTAAAAGTATAAAAAACAAACAAAGAAAACAAAAAAAAAACAACGAAAAAAAGGAAAACATTCACAAAAAGACACAAAGTAGCACAAGAGCAGTACAATCAAAATTGAATTATAGACAAAGTGACAGGGAATCACCAATGGTTACTGCACCACACATTGACCACTTCAGAGTGCATGCTCCTGAAATCACACAGAGACACACAATCTTGATCAAACAATCATGAACTGTTCCTTACCATAAAGCAACACAGGCCAGCAGTGGCACCTTATTAGCCATCCTGCATACACGTACATAGATACATATTCATCCCTTTCTTCCTCCCCTCATCCCACCTGCTCTCAACCCTTGCGCAGATTCCCCTCACACCCCCAATCCACACTCCCACCCTCAGATCCCCACACCAGTGATACAATATGTTGCCTGTACATGAACCTCAGATCCACTTCACCCACAAGTACGGTGTCCAATTGTGACCATCTGCCTACAAAAGCCCCCAGCCCGTTCCTCTTCACAGCTGAGTAATATTCTATTATATAAAAATGTCACTTTTTAAAATTCAGTCCTCTGTGGATGGACATTTGGGTTGCTTCCCCAATTTACCTATTACAAATTGTGCTGCTATAAACATGGTTGCACATATATCTTGGTGATATGATGCTTTCAGATCTTCTGGGAAAATACCCAGAAGGGGAATAGCTGGATTGAATGGGACCTCTAGACCAAGTGTGCTAAGGAATCTCCAAACCGATCTCCACAGTGCTTTCACCAGTCTGCATTCCCACCAACAGCACAGAAGAGTTCCTATTTCTCCACAGCCTTGCCAGCATTTGTTATTGGATGATTTCTTAATGCTGGCCAGTCTTACTGGGATGAGATGAAATCCCAGTGTTATGTTTATTTGCATTTCTCGAATGACTAAAGATGTAGAACATTTTCTCATATATTTATTTGCCATTTGTATTTCTTTACCTGAGAAGTGTGTATTCATCTCAGATGACCATTTCTGGATTGGGTCTTTGAATTTGGACAGGTACATGTTTCTTAATTCTTTGTATGTTCTAGATAGAAGAAGACCTTTGTCCAAGGGACAGCCAGCTAAGATTTTTTCCCAATTTGTGGGTTTTCTTTTCACTTTGCTGATGATTTCTTTCGATGTGCAAAAACTTTTCAGTAGGATGAGGTCCCAGTTATTGATTCTTTGAAGTGTTTCCCTTGCAGTTTGATTTTTGTTCATGAACTTTCTGCCTACTCCTATGTCTTCAAGATTTTTACCTACTTTCTCTTCCAAAAGGTTTAGAGTTTCTGTTTTAATATTGAGATCTGTGATCCATTTTGACTTGAGTTTGGTACATGGTGATAGACTTGGATCTATTTCCAGTCTTTGGCAAGAGGCAAGCCAATTTTTCCAGCACGATTCATTGCTATCTTTTTTCCAGTGAGCTTGTTTGGCCCCTTTGTCAAATATTAGGTGGTTGTGTGTGTTTGTGGTTGTGGCTGCATCTTTCAGTCTGTTCTGTTGATCCTCAGGTCTGCTTTTTATCCAGTACCATGTTGATTTTATTACAGTAGCTTTGCAGTATAATTTCAGGCCAGAGATTGTGATTCCATCCGACTTGTCCTTGTTGCCCAGGGATGTTTTCTTTGTGTTAAATCTTCTCTGTTGCCTGTTACTGCTCTGCTCCCTCTCCGTCTTTCTCCCTTTTGCTTTTACATTTCTCCTCTCCCCTCTTCCAGCCCTGCCTCTCACTTCCCCTCTCCTCCCTCCCCCTTCGCTCCTTTTCACCCTCCTTCCCTCTCTCAGTCCCCTCTCCTCCCCCTTCCCTGCCTTTTCTGTTCCTTTTTTCTTTTCTCCTCTGTCATTCTCCTCTCCTGTCATTTCAGTCTTTTACATACAACCCTGGCTTCTGCCTACGGAAATGCCAGTCATGTCACCCATGTCCACAGGAGTCACATATCCTTCCATATTTATGGGTTTTAAATTTTTTTCTGATAATATCATGTTGTATGTAGTTTTGTGCTTATTTCTTATTTTATACTAACTTGTGGAAGTTCTCTGAATAGGGTACTGATATTATTGTAATTAGTTTTTTAAAATGTTTATTTTCAATTTCACAGATTTTGTATTCTATTCAGCCATTTCTTTATTAGCATCCACCTTAAATTTATTTTTATATTTTGGTCTAAGGCCATTATAAATAATGCCACAAAACCTGCTGCACATACACCCTTGTGTTTTAGGGCATTTATATATGGTTTTTCTTTTTTTTTTGTACCAGGAATCAAACCCCAGGCCTTGTGCTTGCTGAGTAGGCGCTATGCCACTGAGCTACATGTCTGGCCCTAGGGCTTTGATAGCTATGTGGTAGATTCTAAAGAGTGAAACAGTTCTCATAAAAGGTATATGTAACATTACTTCCAAAAGACATAGAAATTATGTTCCAAAAAATTATAAAATCTCAGTGGAAGTCAGAGCTCTGACCATTTTATTAACACTATAAAATCCATTATTGTAAAAGTATGACAAATAAAATATCTGGTGTTTTTCCTTCTGCCTTCTCTCTTTACTGCAGCACTTGAGCGTCCAACCTGCGTTCACGGTCACTTTGGGTGCGCGTTTCCTTTAGCTCCTTGTTTGTTTTACTTGCTCAGTTTGCCATTGGCTCGTCTTTTAATTATTAACTTCTTAAAGGGCTTTTATATACTTTAGGTTCTAACTCTTTTTATGTCATTCAATTTTAAGTTCTTTCTTAAACTATGTTCGTCTATTTGTTTAAGGTATCATTATCTACAATCTTACAAACCGTTGATATTGCAAAGGTGTTTGAGATTTTCATTACTGGGTGATGAGATTCTTCTGTCTGAGGACTGCAGCGCCATTTCTCTTTATCAATTAAAGTATATATAAGTAGTTTGTTTTACATAAAATCTTAAATGCGGTGGATTTTATGGTATTATACAGATGTGCAGTATGATTAGCTGGCAGATAAGAAATCAGTTGGTGTAGGGTCCTGTTTTCTTGATCAGTCCTTGCTCCAAGTTTCTAGTTTCTTTTTTCATTTTTTAATTTTAAAGATAAAGGAACTTTTCTCAGACCCCAGCCCCCTACAAAATCTCTAAGGTTGAGCACCATGCTTTTGTTAATCTTATGTTGTTACAATCTCAGATAGTTCCAAAACATAATAAGTCATAATATCTGTTTATAAAGTTTATAAATTGTCCTAAAATTTAATGAGGTCACTGCTGATAATTCTCTGTGCAGATAATTATGTTCTGAGCAGTGACACAAGGACACACAGAAGGACACATGGAACAAAGAAACAATGTGACCGAGTTTGTGCTCTTGGGGCTCACTCAGAGCCTCCAGGCTCGGAAAATACTGTTTGCTGTGTTCTTGCTGATCTACGTGGTGACCATGGCAGGCAACCTGCTCATCATCGTGACTGTAGTCCTCAGCCCAGCCTTGGATGCCCCGATGCACTTCTTTCTTGGCTACTTATCACTTATGGATGCTGTTTATTCTAGCACAGTTACTCCAAACACGATGGTAGACTTAGTCCATGTAAAGAAAACCATGTCCTTTGAAGCTTGTATGACTCAGCTTTTTTTTGAACATTTCTTTGGTGGTGCTGAGATTTTGCTCCTGGTAGTCATGGCCTATGACCGCTACGTGGCCAT
>PVLD010019424.1:0-36444 GCA_004027595.1 Dinomys branickii
ATTTATAGTTTGTGTTACTTATATAAGAGAAAACATGTGGTATTAAAGATTCTCCAGCAAAAAGTGACATTGTGACCTATGTAATTACTATCCACGACTCAAAACATTAGCGTTCTCTTGCTATGTACATCATTACTATTTCCTGTTGCTTTTCTTTTCTTTTAAGTATAATTGCTTTTTAAGTTTCATATTTAACATTCTTCTTGCTACATGAGTGGCTACATGCCACTTTTCCCTCTCAGGATTTTAAAATGTATATTCTAGTTCATTTATCCTTATTCAAATGGAGGCTGAAATTCAACACTGCACATCAATGAATGTAAAACCTTCATTCCTTTGGATACACAGGCTTTAATTTCTGGTAATAACAAGCAAAATAAGAATGAAAATCCTACACAGTGAAAATAGTACCAGCAACAAAAACTTACACTTTTATGAAGATTAGAATCCATGATTTATGGATTGAGTGCCTATATCACTCCTAATTCAATTCAAAGTAGGTTATTTATTGTTTTTTTTTTATTTTAAAGAGAATAGGAGATAAAAAAAAAAGCATATAAAACAACGAAATTTAAAAACAAGATGACAGGAAATCAACAAGCGTTCTGCTGCATACTGTTATCTTCAAAGCAGTTTGCACTGGTTATTTTTCTTTGAGATTCACAGTTCAGAAAGGTGATCAACTCCAACCAAATACTACTCTAAAATGGGACTTGTTCTTTACTGAGATAATATTGTCTTCGGTGTCTAGATATGAAAATTAAAGAGAAAGAACAACCTTGTTGTCAGGAAATATATTATCATTTTCCCTCTCAAAGCCACGACATAGACCTTTTTGTTGTGAACTTTGTAATATTAATAGTGATCATCAGAACAGAAGTGACCTTCAACCCTTGTACTTGTATCATTTCCTTGCCTTTCTGTATATAGTTCTCAAGGTAGAGCTTATCAAATGCTCTGCAAATAATCTTGCTTTATTTTGTTTCATGGGCAAAGTCCTCAGCTACCACTACAACTATTGTTTATTATTCTATTCGACCAGGAACTGAGATGAATATTTTGATATACACATGCCGACAACCCTCTTTTGCCATGTAGAGAAAATGACTTCATCACCATGAAATAAACTGAACATTGGCAGTACTTTTTTGCCAATCATGCTAGGGTCAAATGTACTGTCTACTCAAGGGACTTTTGACTTATGAATTAGGAAGTGATTCTCTGTTCAAAAGTTTGAATGCTTTCAAATCAACGACACTATGTTTTGGTACATGTATCTGATTTCCTTAATGCCTTATATCACAAGTAATTTCAGCAGCATTTAATGGCCCAAATCATCTGAGTTGAAGTGAACACAAACTTTTCTAATATTCCTGAAAGCCTAATATCGAAATCAAAGGTGCCAGTATGGAATTCTAAAACAAGTTTCAGAGACAAAGTGTTATGATTTTTCTGCAAAGTCCCTTAAAATTCTCACATATTCAGAGATGGGGTTTGTTGCAAATTGGGGCCACTGAACTCACCCGTGGAAAGAGACGGGTGATGAGAGTGTGCCTTGGAAGGTTGTATCTCCCTCTGTTTCCTTCCTTCTCTGTCTACTTCTTGCTGTTATGAGGTGAGAACGCCTCACCACCCCCTTTCACCATGCCAGTGAAGGCAGCTGACCATGGACTGAATAACTCAAAACCATGAGCCAAATTAAATCTCTCCTTTTTAACATTCATATGTGTTGGATATTTTTATTTACAGCATTGGGAAATCCACACACCATGTCATTATGGCGTGGAAGAGCTTTTTGTTGGATTGCTCTGTTTCATTACTGTCTTTTCAGGGATTGGGTTTGTAAGTGAATATTCGTTTGAATACATCCTTCTATGCTTTCAAATTGATTTTGTGTATCTCTGTATCCTTTTATATAATTTCTAAAAAAATAATTGTCACATTCAAATTAGTCTGTTTTGAATTTCATTACGATATATTATAAAAGGAGTACATCTTGTGTAATTATTTCTAGTAGGGCATGAGTTTCCTCCATTTATTAAAAGAACTCATAATTAAATAATAAAGACAACTATGGGATTATACTAATATTTTTGGTAGCAAGGGTTGGAATTTAACCAAAGCTTCATGCATAATAGACAATTTCTGCACCAATCTCAGTCTACCTTCTCCACTCATCTGAAAAATATATATCAATAAGATACATTAAAACTATAGCTTCCTCATTTTCGGTAGGTATCATAATGTGTTTGATTTTCTTTATATTGGAGGAATAGGAAATTAAATGACGTATGTTGTAGTGTTGGCTAGGAAAGTACAATTAATGGAGTTTTAATTAATTGCACATGTGCACCTATAACAGAGGGTATTATCATGAGTTTCCCAAAAGATTTTTTTTAAAAGGCTTCTATAAGCCATTTGCTCTCCTTTGATATACAAGATGCGAGTGTGTGTGGTGGCAGTCATTCATTTAATTGTCACATAGCAGAATGGCTTCACAAATGGATGCGTGGTTTAAAAAATGTAACAGAAAGTGTTTAGAAGACATTTCTATGATTTGTCACAGTCTTTGGAAAACAGAGTTTCAAACTAAAGTTAAATCATATATATATGATATAGATATAGATATATATGTATCATCAAGCTAAAGTAAAAAAGGAAAGGAAAGATGGAGAATGGGAGGGAAACAGAAAAGAAGGAAGGAAGGAAGGAAGGAAGGAAGGAAGGAAGGAAGGAAGGAAGGAAGGAAGGAAGGGAAGTAGGTCAGGACAGGAAAAAAAAAGAAAGTGAAACAAAGAAACAAAGAAAAAGAAATTCTGACAATGGCAGAATTTTTCACATAAATCATAAACTTGTGAAAATTTAAAATAAATGGCCTTTTAGACCTAATTACATTGCTTTAGCAAATTAGTACAGCCCATTAATGTTCCCATTCTGTGTTTGGATTTGATGGTTAATATTGTCCTGTCATCTGAACATAATGGAATGGAGCCTGTTTAGGAGATTTGATGACAGCTCTGATCTGATGTGCCGTGTGCAAGCAGATGATTTCAGAGAAGGAAGCTGAACACACTGTACGGAAAGACAGGGCTCTGTTTAAGTCAGCTCAGCAACAGAGACAAGAATTGATTGCACTGTCAATCTCATAGGAAATCAATCAGTGAAAGTTTATGCACTCATCTTTGCACGAAGCAAACATTAGTGTCACTGCTGTTGGTGTGTGTCAAAGTCTCTTCTGTCCTTGGAGAGATCACATTTTATAGGGAGTCAGCGCTTCTATAACTACATGAATGGACTGCTATAAATACTCTCACAGAAAGGAAAGTTGAATCTCTACAGAATGGTTTATTTCTCTACACCACATTTAGTTATCAAAGAAAGAGATGTAAATCTATACTTAAAATATAAATTTAAATGATTTTCTGTTGTTTTGGTTACCAGGAAGACTACCCCGCCAACTTATATTTTTTTCCAAAATTATGTTAAGTTTATTTTGCACACATGGTAGTATACACAATCATAATATAATAATTCAAATATCTTCCTAGAATTATTATAATTACTGTTTCTAAAGCAGTTGATACTTTTTTTCCACATCATCTTAGCTTTCACACAAAGCATCTTAATTACATTGCCAGTCCACTACTTCAATTGTCCATTTCATTTCACCAGAATTGAACCACTGGCCAGCAAAAAAAACAGACACAAGACATGAATCAATAAATTAGAAAACCGCATTTGGTGTTGAGAATCAATTCTGATTATAGAAGATGCTTGGGCGGAGACTTAAGTGTCCCCTGGCACTTTAATGGTGCCTGTAAATCAATGGGTTCTAAACTGGCTTTAATTTATAGCCACGGTGTTGTAATTTAATTATGATAATTGCCAACAAGGCCTTCATGAAGTATTTATGTTTCCACTTTATTATTTTGTCATTTAAAATGTAGTATAATTTTAATATTAGCATTAAGTTGTCTTCATAGAGCTTTAAGTATTTTCTTTCATGGGACAATTCAAATTCTCAGAGGAATGCTGACTGGAAGTTCATTTCAGCCACTGTCATAACATTGTCTACTCTGATTCATCTGTGCTATTATTATCTAAATTTCCTTGCATGTGTCCAAACAAACTAACTTTAACTGGTTTAAAAATCAACACTTACGATATTCCAGAAAAGTCTGTCTTTGTTAATACCCCTGGACCCTGGTTGTTTATGTTATTCTCTTTCTGATATGCTACTCAATCAATTGAAAGCACACAGCTTCACCAGGGAGCTTTGTGAGGATACTTGTTTTGACGTTTAGACTGATGAATTTTAGGACACCTCAACAATTCTGTGCCTTATATCTGAAGTTTGGGATCAAACTTCATGGAGTTAATGAACAGTTTGCAATTTTGAAATCATAAAGTCCGTGAAAAAACATAAATATGAAGACAGTGATTTCCTTGCAGCGAAAATAGTACAATGGCAGACTCCATCACAGATGACATCATGATGTGTCTTGCTGGGGAAAGCAAATCCTTGATGTACATTTTTGTGTGTCTGCTCTGGTTTAAACAATTTCTCCTGCAGCCAATCAACTGAGAAGTTGCACTCAGCATTTAGAGTTCTGAGAATTGTCCTTCTGAGAATCATGTAAATTAGTTGAAATTAAAAGCCCACTCTCTTTGTACTTTAAATTGGTCAGCCTTTTATCCGTTCACCTGCTGTTGGACATGCAGGCTGCTTCCACAACTTAGCTATTGTGAGTTTTGCTCCTGTACAAATGGGCGTGCGTGGATACCTGTTATGTCTGTAACACTTTTGGGAGGAGAGCTACAAAGGGAAGAGGTGGGTGGAGTGGATTCTCTAGTTTTAGTGTTCTGAAGAAATTCCACACTGATGTCCATAGCAGTAGCACTACCTTACATCCCCACCAATGATGTACAAGGGTTCGCTTTCCCAAGTAACCACATCAGGTTTTATTGTTACTGGATTTCTTGAAGACAGCTCTTCAATCTGGAGAAAGCTAGAATCTCCGCGTTGTTTCAGTTTGCATTTCTCTAACAGCTAGAGGTGATAAATGTTTCTGTATATTCACCAGCCTTTTGTACTTCTTCTGATAAATGTGTCCGTTCATTTCAGGTGCTCATTTTATGTTTGGGTCTATTCCTTGCGGGGGGTCTAATTTGTTTTGAATTTTTAAATAGTGTGGATCTTACATTTCACAAGTTTTCCCTTATATTAGAAACAGTCTAAATTAGAACAAAATAAAAGATAAGGAGAAGTAAGGAAATATATCTTTTTCAAATGAGAAAATGACCAAGTGGTGGGAGGAGGGAGGATTTATTAAAAAAAAATAATTGAGACATGTTCTATCCACGTACCAGGTCCCCAGGATGAGTGAAATTATTATGCTCTGAAAATATCCACTAATAAACACAAAACTGAAAAGCTAAATTGCAGGTTTCCCGATTGTGATTATTATATAAGATTCTGAAGTGTCTTATGTGAGGATATGTAATTTTGTTTACATACACCACTGTTTGCAAATTCCCTACACAATCTCCTAGACAGTACGTTGCATCTTTAACTGCTAGCCCAGTCTCAGAAGATGGTTAGCCAGTCCAAAAGGATACAGGCCAGAGAAAACTCCGAGGCCATTCCTTTGGAAGTGGGACATAGTAGTTTGAAACAGTGTTTTCATTTTTCCTGAAAGATACACATCCCGGTGTTGCCATCTCATTTCTGAGATTTATAGCTAAACTTCCAAGTGCATTTCAGACTGTGTTGTGCATACCCATACTGAGTAGTCCATTAAACCTAAAACAGATCAAGATGGGATATGTGTATGTAGCAGTACCCCACAGTGAATACCATTATTGAATGTCACAAACGTACACTAATAACTCTTGTAAAGTGGTCACAGCATTCTACATGGTGGGGACGAAAATCTGGCTGGATGTGTTTCTAAATGTTGCCAAATGTGGCAGGTCAAAAGGCAAACTTTGATTGCAGGTAATACCTCTCTTTAGTATGCAAAGATTTCAAAATTAATGCTACATCTGCTACTGCGTAATGAATTTAGCCCTTTCTATTTCACAACATTAAAACTGAGAGCGCTTCTCCTGCATGCGTGGAAAAGATAAGTGTTTGTATTAATTAGGCAGATTTAAATAACATGAAGGAAGATGACAATTTTGATTCTGAGGATTTGGGTGAAAGGCAAGTAGTGAAGTTAGAGAAAGAAATGATGAAAAAAGCAGGAGTCTTCCTAATCCCCAGGTTAGCAAACTGTTTGGATTTCTGGTGCTTGGGGGAGAAAATCAGTCATTCAACAGAAAATCTCTGTCTAAGCAACTAGTAAAGGGGGGTGGGGGTTCTCAGTATGTTCCAGTTCTAGTGCTATGGGTACAAAAAACACAGATCAGAAATATTTGGGGATAATTGTACTGCTGATGTCTAATGGTTTATTGAAAGGAACAGTTAATGCCTAATATTTTCTTCCTTTCTGACCCACTTTGTGTGCTTCTGCCTGGTAATCTGAACAACTACTTTGAAGACAACATTATGCACTATCAACCACAGGTGAATTCCTACCATCTTGCCTGGTGAAACTCTGTATCATTTTTAATGTTTCTTTTCTTTTTACTTTTTATTCTCTTTAGCGGTTTGATCAATCTTGCGTTCCTCCCTCTGATAATCTGAACAACTAATTTGAAGACCACAATATGCAGTTTAACAAAACTGGTGATTTCCTACCATTTTGTCTAGTGAAACTCTATACTTTCTAAAAGTTTTTTGTTGTTTTAATTTTTTTACTCTCTTTAATGTTTTGATCAATCTTGCGTTCTTCCGACTGGTAATCTTAGCAACTTCCTTGAAGATAACAATATGTAATATAACAACCACTGTTAATCCCTATCATTTTGTTCTGAAAACCTGTGTCGATTTTATTTTGTTTGCTTTGTTTTGTTTTTCTCTATGTTGTCAGTATTTTGGTACTTTTTTTTTTTTACTATTGTCTTCACAATAAAAAAAAATTGGAGGGAAAACTTTGTGTTTCTATCGAACATGCACAGGTTTTATTGTCATTAGCAATAAAGATTTGACTAAATGAATCCAAAGCTTCTTTATGTAGAATTCCTATGTTCTGTTTCTGTCTGCAGCTTTGGCTAGGTTTAAGGGATCACAGAATGTAGCATTTATATGTTCTGCTTTCAAAATCCTCTGAAAGAGAAATCAATAAGAACACTGAAAATCTCATTTAGCTTAATTGGAAATTGCAAATCTCAATGTACTATGGTGAAAAATACTTCCTTAAAAAAAACTTTCTTTATTTGCATTGATTTTTTTCTTATTTCCAACACATTTTACCCACTTTCTTTTTGTCCTAAAAATCAGAATTTTCCAAGGTTATTCTACGGTTTTTTCCAAAGAAATATTTTGTAGTGATATTGCATTGTGTCTACTTCTTCTGATGTGTATAATGATGTCGAATTCCTCCTTTAAGCAACGCTAATTTCCCACAACCTAGTTTATTCTGCTGCCTGGGTTGTAATTCCTTACTGTGGAAATACATTATTATCTGTGTTCTTTACACTTCTTTCTTATTCCTTTGATTACAGATGTGGCCACATAACCTTAGAATAGATATGAACTGGCCATTCCTGCATCTAACTTGCAAAAGAAATTCCTTGTGAGGATTTTGACCCAACGATTATTTACAGGAATGTCACTTAATTCAGATCCCCGTAAGACCTTGCACCAGTTATCACTTTACATTGATAGTGCCATAATTTAAGTTTAATAAATGTAAGGTAATGTATCATATTTATACCTTATGAATATTTTTATGATGACATGCTTGCACTTCATTCGTACATATTCTACAGCTATACAAATAAACATTATTGCAGTGATTTCTTCTCCTTTTACAAATTTATTGATTGTATTACCCATAATGCTACTTACCTTTGCCCATTGGTTTTATTTGTTAAGACTTGAAACTCCAAAATTAAAGGTCATTTAAAATTTTTAGCTTTTATAAAAATTGCATTGTTGAAACCAGCTAGGTAATATTTTACCCATGTGTATCCATAAACACAATGTTTACTAGTACACATAGCACATTTTCTCATCACTTTTTCAGTTACGTATTTTAGAAATAATAGGTTTTGAATCCATTTCTGTGTTTATTTGTTCATATGTATATTTTATATTAGTTGAACTGTTACATTTTCTGCTCCAATCTAATTGGCATTAATCCCTTTTTCATCTCATAATTAAATACCTGGTAATATGTGTGAGGCTTTTCCATTTTCTCAGATAGTATGATCTGTTTCTCTGCACTCATCCCCATTCATATTGACGGTGAATTTATAATCATGATGCTTATGCTTGTCACACTGCTCTTTCTCTACCTTAGCCCCGTTCTTGTTTGCCCTAGTAGGTATTCTAACTCACCTCCCTTCCACAGTGTTCTTCAACATCCTGCGTTTGAGATTCTGTTCGCTGTCCTTTTTGTGGAGTAGCGGAGGGTACCGGGAATCAAACTCAGGACCTTGCGTTTGCTGGGCGGGGACTGTGCCGCTGAGATATCTCCCTGACCCTTATTCACTGTAATTACATAGTTTTATCCTGTTTGACATCGCAGGTCATGAGAACCATCCAAATAGCCACTGGCAACTCTTCCTCTTAGGTATGAGTTAAATTTCCCTTTTTGCTTTTTAAATCAATAATTTGCCTTTGCCTGGTGTTTATCCATACACATAGATGAAATAATTATTTAACTGGTTTCAGCTTACTAGTCACACTGTGAGGTAAGACTGAAAAGCATCACGATCTGTGGTCTTGACACTGATGAATCCATTGAGAATTTCTTTAAATGTCATGTTCTCTTCCTTCCTAACTGGGTTGAGGAGGTAGCTCAGCAGCACAAGCATTTTATTGGCGAACTTCAGGTCATGAGTTCGATTCCCAATAACAAAACAACAAAAACAGATTCTTTCTTCCCAGCATGAACCTGGGAAGCAGAGTGATTACAGTGAGATAAACCATATAGGTTGACATTGTTTAATTAACTTCAGGCAATGATTTGCAGATACGTGTATTCATTTGTAACTTGCATGTTACAATAGTAGGATTCTTGAAGAATTGCATGTGCAGGGCAATTCTGCGGCCAATTCTTCAATTCTTTTCTGGCATCCTGCTTCCATGACAGAGATCGGTTAATTTGTTCTACTTTTGGATTTAAAGAAAGCTTCTTGGAATTAATCCATGTGGCCCACAATGAACATACAGCAAACACTGAGGACAGAGGCAGCACTGGAAAATGACACATTTATTTCAGTCATGCTATAGCTAAGTCCATCCATACTCAGCACATGGGTTTTTGAAGTTTCCTTCCTCTAAGTCTCAAGCAATGATACTGTCTTGGTTACATTTTTCTCGTTGCTGAGACAAAATACCCAACACCCTAAATGAAGGAAGGAAAGGTTTATTTAGCTTACAGTTTGTGGAGGTTTCATTCCGTACTTGGCTGGCCCAGAGGCAGAGTGGCACATAGCAGAGGGCAAGCTGTTCATGGTAGCAGAGCACAGCAAAAGGGAAGAATAGCTGCAAGCAGCCTCTTTCCTTCCCTTATGTTGTAAACAGGTACCCCCACCCAGAGGGCGTGTAGCTCTCCCACAATCTCCATGCCCTCCTCTTCCACAGGCTCAGGATATGTACAAAGTAAGCACCCTGGCTTCCTTCTGAGTCACTCAGCCAAAGCTCTAGACTCCCCAAGTTGATAAAATGTATCAACCATAACAAATACAGTTCTTATTGACAGAAGAAAAAGACAACATTTAAACATGTGAACATTAGTCAGGCACCCAAAAAAGCAACATACACCAGTGTGATAGTGAGAGTTTGAACTTGGGAGATTTGAGGTCCACTTTGGGGGTGGGTGGAGCACACTTCTGTGGGTGTCTCAGGTGGGCTGTGCAGGTGCAACTTGGGGGCTAGGTCCCATGCCTTGTTCCTCCTCCTGTGGTATTTTCCGGCACTTCAGCTCTCTAGATGCCATGAACAGAACCACTTCCCTTGAGCACGTCCTTCCGCTATGATCTTCCTGCCTTGATCCCACAGCATTATTATCTGACTCCTCTGAAAGCATGTGTGTAAGTGAAGCTGTACTGCTATAATTTGTGGGTGTGGAACACAACGGGAAAGGTCCTCACGCAATCAGCACAGCCTATTTGAGGAACAGTCATCTATCTTCATTTCCGCAGGACCTCCTTTTGCTTCTCCTTCTCCAGGAGTTTCATCCTGGTCCTCAAGCTCACACATGAAATTATTCAGGTAACTGAAAGAATCTCTTTAAGTCCAACATCTATGTTTCAAGACCCTGTATGTATTTGCCAGTGCCTGGGGCTTTCAAGAAAGATTCGCTCTTGGTCCTTCATTTGTGTCTGTATTCTAGACCCTGATTAGGACTTACAACATCTGCAGAGGAAGAAGGGCACCCTTTGTGCAGGATGACCACAAAAATTACCCACAGACAACAGACAAGAGCAACAGAGTGCTGGAGAGGGAAAAGGATTCTGGAATAACGTGCATGGAACTCCCTGAATTTAGACAGATCTTGTCTTCTGAGAATGAAAATTGAGTAGTAATTTGTAGGAGTGAGTGCTGCTGTAACAAGAGAAATATGGACATCCATCATGAGTGAGAACCATTATTCTGTAAATCCCTTCGGAGGTGAGGAAAACACACACACACACACACACACACACACACGCGCGCGCACACACACACACACACACACACACACACACACAAACACACACACACACACACATACATGAATGAACCACCGGAGAAGTTCCTGGAAATATTTCTTGACCCTAACAGCAAGACTAATTTAAAGGTTCACAACTCATGGGGATTGAGCGAACTACACAGAACTGCATGACGTCTTTATCTGTATATGCTCACACCTTGGTTAAATACTGATCCAGAACCACCTAAAAACTCTTTGATGCAGAGCTCCAAAGAATCGAACTTTACTGGCATCGAAATCCAAGCAAAGACTACTACGGGAATGTAAAAACACTGAGCATTCAAGGTCCAATCCAAAATACTTGAAGCACAATTAAAATTTAATCTTCATGCTAAGAAACGAAAGCAGGGGCCTTTTAAAGTGAAATACTATTGTTTAAACATTCCCTCCTTGTTACCATTTGTAACAAAAATATCTAGCAAAAGTCTCATTCGTTTAGAGGTGGGACTTCTATAAAGTGATTTGATTATAGAGATGTGAACCTCATGTATGGATCAATCCACTTATGAATTCACAGGTGAATGGGTTCATTCAGAAGCAGGACTCAGAGATAGGAAACTAAATATATAACCGAGGCATCAAAGGTATATGTTCTTCACAGACATGTTCTTTTTTTTTTTTTTTTTTTTCGCCTTGGAGCTATCTGACCATGACTGAACCATCTGAAATAAGGAGCCAAAGTTCCCATGTTATCCTTTAGTTTACTTATGTCAGCCTTTTACTCTTAACAAGAGAAAGATGAGCAATAAACTTGGGTAAACACAATGCCAGGAGGGAACGTTGCCAAGGTCCAACTTGGTAAATAATATTCAAGGTCATTGATAGAAGCCTTCGTCTAGCCCCATACAACATTTGAAAGAGAATGGCTACATCACTTTTATATAGTATGGTTAGGGGTGCAGTGCAATAACACGAGTATAAAACACACCTGTTCGATGCACACCTAAACAGGAAATGATTGGAGAATGTGCATATGCCACAGTGAAAAAATTAACAAAATTTTACATGATTATAAGTGTATATCAGTAAAGCCTTCAGCTCTCCAAACAATTAAGAAGTTGTATAAATTGTGACTAAGTAATTGCAAACCCCATGATAATTGCTCCAATATCCTATTTTAAAAAGTAATTAAGGATGTGAAGAGAAACTTAGTTGTTAATGTAATTCAGAAATAATAAGAATTCCATCTGTGCTGAAAATGCTTTGACCTTTCCAATTAGAAATACAAATGTGTTCTTCTTCTCTAATATTTTTTTTTACAAAAATAAGAATATAAATTTGAAACTTATGTATATGAAGATATCACTGTCAGGTTTAGTTTCAGAAAAGTTTTGAATTTTGATTGAATATATATTTTCCTAATTACCTCATATTCAAAGATTATGGTCGTTAAACTCACACAAAGAATTGTAAAAAAAAGAATTATATTTATAAGCAAGATTTGTAATGGATAAAATTTCCCTTCCAGTCAACCTTAGATAATTGTGCTGTTTTGATACTCAGGAAACAAACTAGAAAGTTGTCTTGTTTTGAGTATAAGTTTTATGCATTCTCCAAGAATGAACCTAAAAAATATGACAATAGTTGTAGGAAATAACTGATAAAAAAATAGCATAATTATGTATCATTTGTGCTGATTAGCTAAACTGTGGCTCCGTGTATTTCTTTGACATTTCTAAGTTCTTACCATAAAGTTGTTGTTATATGGTTATTGTTATATGGTTGTATTTGGTAGATTAACAAGGTTTCAAGAAGAAATCAAAACCACTTGAAGTATTTTAGGTGTCTTTTGTACAAACGAAATTCCGGTCTGTTCAAGATTCACTCAGAAAATTGAAATGATTTACTTTTTATAAAACAGGAAAGGGTTATCCATTAATAAAGGTAGCATGATTTGTTAGCCTACATAGATTTATATATAAATGCATTCAAGAAATTTAATAATTTCATTGGAAACATCTTAAAGCAGTTTTTCATGACTGTTGGTTTATTTCTCTGCTCTTGTAAACATTTTCACTTTCTCACTGCAGCAGGTGGACGTAGGCAAATTATTTCGCAAATATCTTTTCAATGCTACAGCAATTAGAAGACCAAACAAAAGAATACATGTTTGCAAAGATGATTCTTGTTTTGCTACAAGATTACTTCAAGACAAACCTATCATACATTGAAAAAAATTACAAATTAAAACCATATTCAGTGTGCCTAAGCCAGGAGACCTTCTAGGCTGGTAGCACAACTCAAGACACAATGTCAAACGTTATTTGTGTGATTGAGTGACTGAGTGAAAGGTGTAGCTACTGACCTGGTCCCTCATTACAAGAGAATAGCCTACTGCACATCACTTGCCTTAAAAAAAAACATAATAAAATAAAATAAAATAAAAGTAATCAAAGTTCAAATCTGAAAGTATGGCGTGTAATGCACATCAAGGGAATTTAGCCCATCATGAGTAAAGAGGAAAGAAGAACTCAAATGTTACCATCATTAATTCAAGGACTGTTCTAAGGAACCATGAAAATCATTACCATGCAGAGTCTCTTGTACAAAAGCTACAGTGTGAATTTGCTCAGGTCGTGGCAAAGCATTAGCAGTGATGACAAATTCTCAAGCAGTCATTGGAGACCATGGTCGCATTACTTAAGCGCGCTAGTCTGGTATTCTTATCATGCAGGAGCAACCGCAAGAGCTGGAGATGCAGCCCATTGTCGGTTGGTGTCTCCTGAATCGTAGATATGAACATTTTCGTCATTGAGCTCTTCCTTGTTTTTCTAAATGGTTATGTGAAGAGTAAAGCACCACACTAGTCTTCAAAAACAAACTCATTTTAATACATTGCTTGCAAAATATCTCCTAGTACCTCAATGGGTAAAACGAGTACATATTGGAATCCAGAATCCATAAACACAGCTTTGTGTTAAATCCTAAAACAGATACATCTATAACGAAAAACTCATAGGTGCATGTTTCTGACGAGCATGGAACAGAGCACGCCATACCGGTTAGCTATTCAGACCAGCAATGCTATAGTAAAACAATGTCAGTGAAAGAAAGTTTCCAAGTGTGATTATTCCACCAACCTTTCCACTTCCTGGAGCAGATGTGGAGTTCCTCTCTGGTGAGTGTCTTCATTTGCTTTGTTGTGGCTTCATGGATGTCTTTGCTAAATTAAAAACGTTGACTGCTTTTGGTCACTTACACTATGGGGAGGAGCCAGAACCTGCATGGTGCTGGATCCAGTGGCCAATGTGGGCAAGAACACAGTGGTGTGTTTTCACGACCTACCTTTCCTTTGGGTGCTGCTCAGCAGAGGTAGTCACTGTATTTTGCTCATGCCTCGTAAAGACACCCAAGAAAAAGGGTTTCAGAGCTGTTGCAGAAAGTAGCAGGAAGGATGAGAAAAGAATGTGAGGAGTGGGTAGGGTGAGTGTGTTAGGGGCAGTTGACAATAATATGTCTTACTTTCTTTTTTTTTTTCTAAATACACATAACTAATATAACCACTATAGGAATCAGTATGAAAACTCAACGATCTAAACCTACAAATTCCATTTGACACAGATATTCCCCTTCTATGCATTTTCCCAAGAGTTAAATTCATCATAGTACACTGAGCTAAATCACAGAGGCAGCCTACATATCCATCAGCAGTTGGATGGATTAAAAAAAAATGAGATATACACAAACTATGGAGTACTACTCTACCATAAAAAAGGATATACTTGGCTCATTTGCACACAAATGTGGCAACAGGTGACTGTAATGTTAACTGGAATAAACAAGTCACACAATCTGAAGTATCACATGGTCACATGATGTCTCTCATACGAGAAACCCAAACTGTAAATAAGGTGCAAAGTAAAAGACTGATAAAAACAGGTATAAAGGCAGGACTTCTTCCAGTGGGAAAAGAAGCCAAGATACAGAGCTAGGAGGAAGAGCAGGACGATGAAAAATAAAACTGAAGATATGTTACATTCACCCGGCGAGCTGCTACCAGCAATGTAAACATTATGTGCTATAAACAGCCACTACTAGCACTAATAATAATAAATAGGTAAAAAAAAAAAAAAATACACACCACATATTTTTGTCAGGCCTAGAGTCATACTCAAAACACATGCTAAGTTACCGTACTCCATGAACAAAGTCAAACATGACAGTATGATTTTTCAGAGACAGAGGGAATTACTTACTAGATTACAGAACCATGACAAAACGAACTTGTAAAAACTTAGCTAGATAAGAAATTGTCTTGTTAAACGGAAAGTAACACAACATAGAAAATGTTGGCCACAATGCTGACATGTTAGAAAATACCTTTTCCATTAATAACAAGATATTATCTTCGGGATGCCAATTCTACATGCCCTTGAATAAGGAAGCCTCGATTTTGAGGAATTATATATGTTCACATGAAAATATTAGTTAATATAATAAGAAGAAAACTTTTAAAATGTACTTCCTCAAAGATCTGTGCCTGTATGCTAATCACACTAGTAAAAACCAGCATCTTTACATAGCAAATGTGACAGTCTTTTGTTCAGAAATGCCAAACGTAAATGCCACAAATCTCTAAATTCTTGACAAAATATTATAAAGCAATTAATCAGATCTTTATCAATGAGAGAAAAGTCAATATTGGGCACACAGTGAGCCAAAAGGTCAATTCTCCCTTAGGTTATTATGAAATTATCAATTTCCTACCAAACTAACTGTAGACAAAACTAAGTTACATGTATTTCTTGGATTTAAAGAACTGCTCCTCAAAATATGTTTGAAAATATTCTGGGGCAACAATGTCTGGAGATATTTTGAAGTACAGTGCTGGGTAACTTTCATCATGTTTGCCTCTGAATCCAAAAGTATAAACAGATGAGGCTGTGGGATGTGTGTTAGGTGGATGAGAAAAACCTCCATAAGTGCAAATCTTGAACAGACTTACAGGACAGGGAGCTCAAATGCCGCAGATTACACTGCCAGCAGCTTTTGAAGGACGTGCTCTACATGAAATAAACAATGCTCCCATGACTGACTTTCTGAACTACTAGCTTGTTACTCCATTTGACAGATATTACTACCAAGAGCTGAATCAAACTGATGGCTGTTCTTCTGATAGAATCCATAAATACAAAGTTTTGCAGGGTGTGGTTTTCAAGGGTCGCATCCTGGACTCAGAAATTTTCAGCTTTGCCCTCCATCATCATGAAACTCTGAATTTCAGGGCTTGGAGACCCCTGAAGTTTATGTGTAATTGATGCTCTCATGCAAGCAATTAAAAAGAGACAGGACTTCCCAAGTCTGAGGGAGCCCTAATGCTGTGCTAAAGTAGTTTTACTCCGCAGTTCCGCCAAAGTAATTGCAAAGCCTTTTCCAGCTATATCTAGTTTCAAGACAGTTTGGAAAGGAAAGGCTATTCACCCCTTAGGTGTGATCACCCTGAACAAGTCAAAGCCCCTGCGATGCAAAAGAATAGATACTGTGATCAAATAACCCTACTCCAACACTGGCCAGTACTGGTGAGGAGGCAAAAGAAAAGGAGAAAGGGTCAAGTTGCCAATTCTAACCACTTACACCCCAAGGGATTTATAAACCTTCACAGGTAAACATTTCACGGTTTCAGGAGAAAACACGAGATAGCATCTTTGTGATACTGATAGAAAAAGAAACACCATAAACAAATCACTGGACAGCTTTCTGTGAGGTCACACGTGGCAAAGACGATGACGGATAACGAAGATATTCAGACGGCTTGGAGACACACAGATTTTGAAAGGCAGCCACTGGAATTGTTCCAGTCCTTGATCACCGAGCACGTTAGAAAACTTTTAATCCATGCCAGGAAAAAAAAAAAAAAAAAACGCATTCATAACATGAGTTGTAGTAATTATGCTTTCAGGAGATTGTCACTAATATGTTAATTTATATGCTTCTCTATTTTGCCTTGGGGCAGGTGTTTACAAACCTACCTCTGATTGAATTACACATAGTTTATTTTTCTGAAATACAGTAGTCAGTTGTGACTGCAAAAAATGTAACCCATTGTGCAAAAATAAATCTGATTAAGATAAAAGAACATTGCCTTTGCAGTAAATCATTCCATTTTCCCCTTACAGTGATTCCACCTAAATTCTCAGGTGAGAATCAATATTTATGTTTTTCTCATGAAAGACTGAAAAACAATCAGGACATGACATTTAATATGAAATGTGAACATTTGGAGCCAGCCAAGTCTCTCAAAGGAATAATTTGGGTTTCTTTTTAAAAGAGAAATCGAGCCATTTAGAAAAAAATTGAGTTTGGACTCTCTATCATAAAGAACTACAAATTGCAAACTTATTTATTTCTAGTAACATCAATTCAAAAAGAGAGAGGTAGATTTTTTTTTTCTTTTGCTAGAGACAGGGTCTCTCTATGATGTCCAGGCTGGTCTCAAACTCACAGTGATCCTCCTGCCTCAGCCTCCAAAATGCTGGGATTATGGGCATGTACCACCAAGCCTGGCATGGTTTTCATTGTTGTACTTGAATATTTGAAAGAGAACATGGATATTTACCTCATTCAATTTTGCTTCTCCAAGTTGTCATTAACATGCACAGTTGAGTTAACTGCTGAAACTATGAGTACTGTTACAAGCAATGAAAGGGCGGAGAAAGAGTCGTACCTCACACTGTCCACAGGGAAGGGAAGAAACTTTGCAGAAATCCTCATTGTTAATTAGATTAACTCCCCCAGGCTGATTAATACAAGGATTTGTATACGTGTGTGAAACGGTACTACTTTGAGAGAATGCACTGCATATTTACTCAAATACCGCATTTGTCAAAGGTGGCACCTTTACTTCCAGAAATCGTATTTATTTTTATTCACAGCCTGGGGTAGCACTGCCGTCGCTCGCATGTTCCCAACAGTGGGGGGCAGAGGGCTGTCTGCATTGCTCAGTTTGAGCTTCACCTCAGCTTGAGTATTATCAAAGGACCCCTTTGGTTTCTCTCTCAGGATCTCAGCGTTCTCTGTTTGTATAAACGCTGAGTTTAAAATGCTTCATTTTTCTATTGCAACATTGTGATTTTTCTTTCTCTAAAAAAATTAAATAAATAAATAAATGAAAAGCCGAAGCCAAGATGTTAGATCCTAGGAGATACAGAGGAAAAAATAAATCTTTGGTGCTAATTTGGTATCACCTTGTTTTGAAACTCTGTATCATTCGTTCTGTCTTTGTTTTTGTTATTTTGTCGTTGCTGTTCTTTGCTCTTAAAAAAAAAAAAAAACCTTTGTAAAAGCCAAAGATACCAAGAGATGGAGGGGGGAGGAGAAAAAAGGCAGGGGAAGAAGAATTTTAAAAATGAACTAAGGTGTAAGGTGTGTATTTGCACTAACTACACAGTAGGTTTGATAATAATTCAATGCACACATGCACGAATGCACAGAGGGAAAAGAGAACGCACAAAGTTTGGTTATTTATACGTACGCAAAGTATACAAAAATATTCACTGCTCTTTTTACTCTGTTTTTCTGGCTAAACAGAGGCAAGAAGTACCTGACACTTAATGAGACTGGATTGGGAAAATAATTTCAGTAAAATTAGATTATCTTTTCCTTGTGAGAAATTTTTAATTGAGTTCAAATTGATAATGCTTTGGTGTACAAAATCCTAAGTCCAATTCAAATGATCGTACCTCCAATAATATTTACAGAAAGAGACCACTTCCATCTAAACATTTAGTTCTCATGCAAGCAAACATATGAAACTCTCGATTTTGCACCATTAAGGGTCATGAACCTGTGTCTTGTAACCTAAATATAATCCATATCCCTTATATACTTCCTTTTTATGAATAAAGTCCTATTTTTGTCTGCTTTAAAGGAAATAAGTAATTGTGAAGATTTTATGATTAACTATAAACCTGAGTTCCTCATAAATCACAGCTCAATATTTTTTAATTTCACCCCCTTCAAAGTCATACCTTAGTGAAAGAACTTAGGCTGCCAGGTATTTCCAGAAGAGTTCAACTTCAATCACATAGGTAATAAAGACTGCAAAACACACAGGTGATTCCAGCCTCGGGGTGTGCTAGAAGTACAACCGCATCCCGCGGAGTCCGCAATTCAGTTCCAAAGTACACAGGTGCTCCCACTCCTTCATAGCGCCAATAAGTTGCTGCTAACTGAATCTCAGGAGGCAAAAACGGTATTCATTACCAGGAACATAGAACAAATATTGTTGCTTCATTTTTCCATCCTCAATTTGGAAAAATGTATATATTTCTAACTGAGAGGGCTCTTTTAGCAATTGTACGGTCTGCGCTCTAATTAAATATAGAATGTTGTACATTTCTTTCAGAAAAATATTAGTAATTGTAAATGTTTTACAACTGCTGTGGTGACATCAGGACATAACATCTATTTATCATCTATCTATATCCCCAGCCTTTAATTAATTAAATGAAACAATTAAATTAACCTTATTCTCACTACTTTGAGGGTATCAGGCAGACATTGTATCTCAGGGATAGAAAAACTGATTAATATTGTCCTTCACCCTTTTCTGTAAAATGAAAATTGTTAGCCACCATGGGAGATAAAGTACATGAGTCTCTTGTTTCATACCCTAGAGAAGCTCATTCTCTCTCCTGGAATTTACCCATAGCCCCTCAAATGATTCCTATACTTCTCAGCACATCCTTTCCGTATGATGTGACAGCCAGTTTGATCAATCTTACCTGCCTATATCTGGTTATCTGTGCAATCATTTTGAAGATAACATTACATAATATAACAACCACTGTTCATATCCTATCACCTTGTCTTGAAATTCTGCATTATTTTTGTTGTTCTATATGTTATTTTGCTTATGTGTTTGTTTTTATTATTTTGGGTTCTTTTTTCCTTTTGAAATGAGAAACAAAATGCGTGTGTATATATAATAGTAGCTGGGGTAGGTACATTGCTCATGTCTGTAGTTTATTAAAAAGGACCAGCCAATGCTTAAAATTTGCTTTTTTCTTGACCAATTTTGCACACGCGAATCTGGTAATCAGAATGACTGATCTGAAAAGAACAATATGCACTGTAAGAACCATTGTTGAATTCCCACCATCTTGTATGGTCAAGCTCTGAATCATTTTCAATGTTTTTTTTTCTTTAATTACTTGTTACTGTCTTTGATTGTTTGATCAATCTTATATTCTTATGTCTGGTGGACTGAGCAACTCCCTCCATTGAAGATAATGATGTAATATAGCAACCATCGTTAATTCCTATCATTTTGTTTTGAGGTTATGTATAATCTTTGCTGTTTTTGTGTTGTTTTGATTTTATCTTCATTGTTCTGTTGCTAGTTTTTTAATCTTTAAAATTAAAAAAATGTGACAGACAGAAGATGCCTGTTAAATATAGGATTTTATTTGATTCCTGTGCTGGAAACCAGTCAGGATTTCTAACTTTTACTCAGAATAAAGCTTTAAATACGGAAAGAGACACCGTTTTAAAAATATGTGCTTTCTTAATGTTCTAAGCAAAACATATGTCCTCTTAATTTAAGCCAACTGTTGTCATACTGATCTTTCTGCAGTTCAAAAAGTACGCTCAGGTTATTTTATTGCAGTTTTATTTCCCCAGGTTTTTTTTTTTTATTTTTAAACCAAAAGTTCTTTTCTCCATATTATGACATTTTATACAGTACATTTCTAATTATTTTAATATCAATTTTATTTTGGAGGGCTCATCCTTTTCATGAACACACAGTCCACGTATATTGTGGGAAATTGTTTGTGCAACAGGATTTTTCTTACTAACACTTTTCCACTTCCAAACAGAACACAAATTATCGGTTTAACTCCCAGCTAGGTTTATCCAGCAGAAGAAAATTTCTATAAAGATAAGAATGCTAGCTTCTATGTCACAACTATATTAAAAATTGTCAATGTTGAATTTTTTTAATGTGCTGGATAAAATAGCAAAAGAATGTGCTAAGTATTTTTATTCATCATCTCATTGGGCCACCCCTCAAAAAGTATACAGTTGGCTTTTCACCCACGTGACAGCATTCACTGGCTCTCTCACTGGGACCCAATATATGACGGTCACAATCTGAAGTAAAAGAGGTTTAATTTGGATCACGGTTTTGAAGGATTCAGTCCATGGTGAGTGGACAAAAAGGTACAAATATCAAGGAGGGAAACTGTGATGGTATAAAAATATTCAGTTTATAACAGCTGAAGAGAGAGCAGGGCAACAGTGCTCGAGGTGATAAAGGACAGGATACAGGCCTATAACAAACCCAGACACACATATAAGTTTGCTGTTCCAATCCCAAGGGCATTTCTTAATCCAATACATTTGACACATCAGTATTAATGTTCACCATGATGCATAGATGTACTTGTCCAGAGATAGATGATAGGTGAAGGATAGATCAATAATACATGATAGATAGATAATCCATAGATAGATTGATAGATAGATACATAGATATGTAGACAGAATATGTAGTGGACAGAACAAGGCCATGCTCTCTAAACTGTTCCCATCTCAATAATCATACCTTGTAAATCTGTAAAAACTTACATTGCAAAACAGCCTTAGTTACTTTTCAGATTGCCGGGATAAAATGCTTTACGCTCAAAGGTAAAGGATCAGTGGTTTATTTCAGTTCACAGTTTGTAGGGATTTTAGTCCAGTGAGCTGTCTCCGGGCCAGGGCACCATGGCAAAAGAGCTTGGGAGGGAAGAAACTGTCCATAGCGTGGCAGGCAGGAAGCAGTAAGCAATGATCATCCCATCCAGTTCACAGGACTATTCACTGGTGCCACTCACAAGCACAGTGGGGCTTCTGTCTGGAGAAAATCCCCTCTACTCCACTCAAATATATAATATGAGAAGATTCTCACACAATTATGGCATCTGGGAAGGCTCAGAAATGCTTATCAGCAAACAACAGCTCCAAGACAATCCATGACGTAAGTCGTGCAAGGTCTGAAGGCTGAAGAGCTTCAGTCCCAGTGTCCTAAAGCAGAAGATGGATGTCCCAGCTCAGGAAGAGAGAAAGCATTCGCACTTACACCACCTGTGAGAGCTCGTCATTGTTGTCCACTTCTGTTTGGGTCTCAACGTCTCAAGGAGATGTGATCTTGCAAAGGATATCTGACTTTGGGAGCTTCCTCTTGGGCTCCCTTCTCCTGTCCTCCTTCTGCTCCAGCACTAATTAAGTGCCTTCGCTCTACCATGGAGTTTCTTCCTTGGAGCCAGTCATCCGTGGACTGATTCCTCTGAAACCACAAACCACGTTCATCTTCTCTTGGATGCAGGGTAGTGCATCCCAGGCATAGGAAAGCAAAGTAAAAGAACAACTTTGCCATTCTGGTTTTCCCATCAAAGTATTGGAGAATGGCCATCCACCTTGGTAAAAGTGGATCGTCATTAGCCTCCTTGGCTATAGTAGCTAATTATCTGGAGGAAAAAAAGTATCTTCACAGACCTACACAACATAATACCCAGCCAATTACTTGGCTATCCCCTTGCCTAGACAAATGAAAACAATTTTAACTATCACAATCCCCTTGAATATCTGCCCACTTTTCTGCATCTGCTAACAATATCTTCCTCTTAGAAGAAAAAGGACTGGATGGCCGACAATCCAGTTCAGAAATATGAAGACTCTTGTAAAAGCATGTCTATCAAACAACTGATGGATGACAAAAGAAGTATTATAAAACAAATAAAATTTTTAATGTGTCTTGCTTCAGATTGGTGGAATATTGTATGATCTTTACGTGGACTATGATTTTTCTAATCTTGGCACTTTTGACATTTAGATTTCAATGTCTGTCTCTGATGGGGAACATCTTCATGAATTGAAGAATGTCATCGTTTCTATCTCAGTTTAAAGGCCCAATTGTAACGAAATATCCCTATGAGACAAATTCTTAACTGGTTTATATCTAGTGTTTTACACCAAAACCAGGGGGAAAGTTACAAGCATTTATTTCAGTCATGGGAAGGGCAGCCAGCTTGGTAAGCACCCAGGATGGTAACACATTTGGAAAGAGGAGCCGAGGGCCTGATCCATCCTTCTGAACGACGTGAAGGGCAACCAGCACGGGAAGTGCCTGGGCCCTGGCAATCAGCTTAGCCAGAAGAACGCAGAAAATAAGAAGACGGGAGCAAAATGCAATCTCAGAACTCCCGCCCAGCCAGAACAAGTCCAGGACACAGCAGCATAGGAGAAACTGGAAGTCACACACCTGAAATTTCTGAAGTGATAGCGACTGAGGTAAAGAAACAAGTCCGGGAGTCCATGGAGGAAATCAGATCAGAAATAATCACTCAGGTGAACAAAAAATGACAACCATAATAAAAGAATTGCTCAGCATATCTAAGAAAGACACAGATGAAAAAGAAAGCACAGAAAAATGATGGAAACCATGACTGAACTTGATACTCTGAAGGGGCTTCATGATTTTAAGAATAGGTTGCACCAAACATTGGCTGCTATTATGAAACTTTCTTCTTAGAGTCTCACACTATGGTTATGTGGTCTTCCGTGCATCAGCATGAATGTAAATAGAAAAAAAAAAAAAATCACAGAACTATCATGTTTCAGCCTAAGGATCAATGACTCATGGTCAGCTTTCTGTCACTCTAGCAGAAGATGTGAGATCTCATAAAGAGAAAAGTTTGATTTTGGCTTACAGTTTGGGAAGTTTGAGGACATGATCAAAGGATCCTCTTTCGTTTGGACCTGAGTGGAGGTAACGAATCACGGCACAGAACATATAGTTGAATAAAACTCTTGTCTAGGGGCTGAGTGCAAAAGAGAAAAGAAGAATTACAAGCAGTCTCACTATTCTTTCAAGGCCACGCCCCCAATAACCTAACTTTCTCTCTTTGGCCCCACTTGCTTAGCAGTCCACTTCCTCCTGATAGCGCCACTTGCAGGATATTGGTGTTTTAACGCACGACCCTTTGAGGGACCCTTACCTAAACCATACCAGACGTAGATTTATTCTCTCCCTCTGTCACCCTCAAAAATTACATACATGCTCTTATGTCCTAATGCATGAGGTAAACAGAAAAAGAAATTGTAGAAAAACCTTCAGGTTACCATTTTTGATTTTTAACGCGCTATCGTTTTTCAGGCTCGGGTTGCAAGACACCCTTGGTGAGGAGTTGGGGAAAGCTGCTAGAATAGAACCAGGTTTTTCTTGCTAGCTTTTGCATTATCTTCCAGGAGCAGCATTTTGACACGTTGTGTCCTCTTTATTCTGTGAAATCGCATTTTTTTTTTTTTTGGAGACAAGATCTTGCTAAATTCTCAGTTTGATATTAAGCTTCTGAGCTCTAATGGATATCCCTGCATCCTCCAAAATACCTGGGGTTATACGTGCATTTCATCACATCTAGTTCAATTTACATCAGTTTTCTATCAGTGGGAAAAATACCTAAGTTAAATTGTGAACGCATACAAATTACTCATATGTCTTGGATAACCCGCATACACAGGCCAGAAATATTGAAGAATTAATGCAAAATCAATAAAAATATAGCCACTGAAACAATGGAGAAGGAATCCTGTGGAGCACTTACTTCTCTGTGGCTCTAAGGAAGGAGTGTGTACTTTTTAAGTCAAAACATTAAGTGAAAAATATTTTCAGAATTCCACTATTTGTCACCATCAAACGCATGACTTTGGACTCTAATGATGGCCCATTTGTTTTCCTTATCCAATTGTTCAAGCAACACTTGATGGCTTTTGGACTTACTAGAATATAATTATATCTGCATTAAGAGCCTTTTGAACAAAGGAATACATTTTATTTCATGTACTGAGGTTCGAGCTAATAGACCAAAGTGATTAATATTTTCCTTAGTCTGTGCAGTATATGAGGAAATAGTTCCTGAGCATTATTTCACACTTTTTTATAAAAGTTTTCTATTTTCACATAGCTCATTATGGCTTTACATCTTTGTCTGATGTTTCTTTGATTTTTGTCCAACCGGTATTTGGAATAGTGTTCCAGCAAAGACATATGTACATGTGGCTATTTCACAAAGAAAGGAAAATCACTTACTGTAGTCTATTTATTTGGACTGATAGAACAAAAACAGAAGAGAAAATACTTTTGTCCTGCTGATGTTTCTCACTGAGGTGTGAATTATTTTTGAATGTCATGGAATGTTCCTTCAAATCCAGTAATAGCTGCCCCTTTCTCACAAATGTCCAAGCTGCCTCTTAAAAGTAAAAAGAGTTGTTTTGACTGAAAAGAATAGTATTTTTCTATTCCAAGATAGAAACAGGCTGAAAATTACTACCCGTGTTCTACAACATAAAAATGAACAATATATATTGGACTTCAATACAGTTTCTGCAGAATGATCCTTTTATGTCTGAAAAATACAGGAAAAAATAAAAATGTTTTTTCTAGTAATTGATGCTGCCATTAAACCAATAAACATAGATTAGTAGCAGAATGTCCTGCTGGCTTTGGTTTCTTCCTTTGGATGGTAGCTGTTGCACCTTCTTGGTTTTTGGAATTTATAAAAGGACTGTTTTGGAAAAGTAAGTTCTTTTATTTAATAAGGGAGTCATTTCCAGAGTAGTTTTTCACGTGAGCCGTGTAAATACAAGGCAAATTCATTTTGCAATAACGTGATAAATTCCATTTGGGGAGGAATTATATATTAATGATTGTGTAAAATTAAATGACAGCATATTGAGAAACCAAACAAGCATGATGTCAACCTGAATTTGTCCACTGTGAGCATTAGGAAAAGTCATACTGGATTTCAGTTTTCAGGGATTTTAATTATCTCAAGGTATGATCTAGTAGAATACAGGGGAAGGTTGATGAGATGGCTGGTGTAATAGTCAGCATTATGGGTTTACTCAAGTTATGAAGTCGAGTAGGTTATCTTACCTAATGTGGGCGGGACTTGCCTGTCACTTAGCAAAGGAAGAAGAAGGAGGAGGAGGAGGAAGAGGAGGAAGTTGTTTCCTAAAACAGAAGAGAATCTGGCTGCAGACTCAAAACATCACCTACACCCCAAGAGCTTCCAGGCTGTGTGTTGTACAGAATAGAGACGGATCATGCACACAGACAGGAAACACGTTTCCTTGGAAATTTACCAGTAGATGATTAGATAGAGAGAGAGTTAGGGGATGCATAGATAGAATGATAGCGACATGGACAGATGATTGATAGATGCACACACAGACACATAAACTCATAGATACATAGAGAGATACGTAGATACACAAAAGCATACATCGATGAAGGGACACACAGATGCACAGGTACTACTACAAGGACCTGAATGAGTACATCAAATCTGAATGGTCCAATAGATGTGGTGAAATGGAAAGGAAACTGCTCAACTAGGAAGGAACAACTGGGATGAAGGAGGGGAGAGTAAAAAGAAAGAAGAGGTGAAAAATATGTGTATGTACACACATGATAGCTAGGATAATTGTACTACCAATTTCTATTGGTTTACTGACAGGAACAATTAATGCTTAAATTTTGACCGATCTGGCATGCCTGTATCTTGTAATCGGAACAACTGATTTGACGACAACAATATGGAATATAACAACCATGGGCGATTTCCTATCATCTTTGTTTGAAATTCTGCATCATTTTTAATGTGCTTCTTTCACCTTTCATTCTCTTTAAAACTAAAAAACAAAATCACTTGTGCCTTTTTTCTGTCTCTCTCACTATACAAGTTATTTGTCATCTGTTAGAAACGCCAGTTCAGCTCAAACCGAGCTTCACGCATTTCATCCTAACGATTATGCAGCACTGATACTCAGTTCCACTGCATGTGATTTATTTATTTTAAAAAAGTTATCAGTATATATTCCAATGGCTAATAAGCACATTCATTTTGGAGAACTGGCACCTACACATGGCATCTTCATCACTTTTTCTCATCCTCCTTTGCCCCTGTTTCATTTCTTTTTCTTTTGTGTGTGTGTGTGTGTGTATGTGTGTGTGTGTGTGTGTGTGTGTGTGTGTGTGGTACTGGGGATTGAACTCAGGACCTTGCGCTTGCCAGGCAGGTGCTTATGCCACTGAGCTATATCCCCAGCCCCTACCCTGTTTCATTTCGGATCTCCAAGGACCACTTTATTTTGCTTGTTGCAATGTATTTTGGGATTCTTATGTAAAAGAACATAGTTGATCTATTTATGCATTTGATTTATTTCACAGAATATTATAGTCTCAAGCCCTATGCACTTTTCTGCAAATGGCTCGAATGTATCATTTTATGGCTGTACAGCGTTGGGCAGATACACTGCATGGCTTATGATTTTATTTTCTTTTAAAGAGAATAGTGAAAAAGAAGACCAATAGCAAAAGACAAACAAATCGAAACAAGGACATTAAAAAGTGATACAGGTTCCAAACCAAATGATAGGAGTTAGCAGTAGTTGTTATATCACATATTGTTATCTTCAACGAAGTTGCTCAAATTACCAGACGTAAGAAGCAAGATTCATCAAACCACTAAAGAGAATAAGAAAATATTAATTTAAAAAAACATGGAGACAATGCAGAGTTTCATTAGACAGGACTGTAGAAATGTGCCAATGGTTGTTGTATTGCATATTGTTGTTATCACGTCAGTTACTCAGGTTACCAGACATAAGCATACAAAATTGGTCACAATATATATATATATATATATATATATATATATATACACAATAGTATTAACTGTTCCATTCAATAAACCACCAGACGTCAACAGCACTGCTTATTGACTCATTGGTTTTTGTCTTGTTTTGTTGTCTTTGTTTTGCTTTGTTCTTTAGTACCAGGAATCAAACTCAGGACCTCGCACTTGCCAAACAGGCACTGTGTCTCTGAGCTATATCCCCAGGCCTGACTCATCGCTTTTCAAAAATTGTTTACTAGTATCCAAGATATAAGTGGAGAGGGAAAGAAACCATAGATAAAGAGATCTTTCCAAAATTAAAATGCCATAAAGCATAGGAGGGAAGGGAGGATAAAATTTATTAAAATATATTATGTACCTTCACCAACTCCATGTAAGAAATGTAATTATAGCGTACTAATTTATTCATGTATTCTGCTATTCGGAACACAGATGCAAAATATTTGAAGACAGACTCATAAAATCATGTAGAAGTTAATATTTTATCATTTTGATCTCATGTTTTTTCTTAGCTTTCACTAATATTGAGGTGAACTTGAGATACAGTTAGGTTGAAGTGAATGAGATTAACATTCACAGGTAGATGTAAATGTGTCTTAATTTATAAAAAGGACAAAAGCTTCCACCAAAAGTCTAATAGAATTAATAATAAAATTCAACAGTGTAGCAGGATACAAAACAAACACATGGAAATCTGTTGCCTCCTGTACGTGAATAATGACCTCCTTGAGAAACAAATTAGAAAAAGAGGTCATAGTACTCAGGAACAGTAAATATTTAAGAATTAACCTAAGCAAATCAATGAAAGTGCAAGCTGGGGATATAGCTCAGTGGAATAAGCGCTTGCCTAGCAAGCGCAGGGTCCTAAGTTCGATCCCCAGTACCGCAAAAAAAAAAAAAAAAAAAAAAAAGAAAGACATCTACTACAATACTCTGAAAAAGAAGATTGAAGAGGGTTTCAGAAAATGTAAAGATAGCCCCACTCCTGGATAGCCACAACCAGTGTAGTCAAAACGAGCACACTGCCAAAACTTGCGTATACATTTACCGCAATCCCAATCAAAATACCAACAGCATTCTTCACAGATCTGGAGAAAGCACTGCTCAAGTTCATACGGAAGGAGAAGGAACTCAGAAGAGCAAAAGGCATCTCGGGCAACAAAAGCAAAGAAGAAAGAAATCACTGCTGACTTCAAGCTGTCCTCCAGCAGCGATGATAAAAATAACATGGTACCGGAAAAGAAGACAGAAGAAACTAACCCCAGAAACATTTAGTGATTCAATGTTTGACAAAAGACTCAAGAGCATGTATTAGAAGGAAAATACCCTTTCTACATATGGTGCTGGGAAAACTGGCTCTGCACATGCAGAAGGCTGAGCCTAGAATCTTTTCTCTCACTGAGCACTCAACCAAAATCAGACTGCATCCCGGATCTAAACATTAACGTGGAAATGCTTCTTCTTCGCTGCAAGAGGCAGGCTAAGCCTTTAACCACAGGCCTGTGGGGTGCTGAGGCTTACTGTCAGCACGAAACTCAGGGGAGAACTTGACTCCTACGTTGCAATGCATTCTTATAGACCTGTGCACACATTGTTCTTTTCTTACTGATCACATTCACCTCTTTATTTCCTTAAAAGCAACACACTTACAGCACCTCGGAAAGACTTGAGACCTTCATTCATATGTTTAACCCACTGTCACTTCAGGTTTTCTTTACCGAATGAAAATAAACTCCGTTTTTTTCTTATACCTGGGTAATCACAGGCATCTTTCAAATGCTGCAGCAATTTACTCCAATCCACTGTGTTAAAATTTTCCTTTTAATCTACTCCTAAATATGTTTTCCATTCTTGGCTAATCAACTGTACCCAATTACACTCCAGTGCTTGGCACCTGGCATCCTCTTTCACAAATAAAAAATCCTCAACACATTTGATACTTAACACATGACATCATGCTACCTGTTTTTCACACATCTGCCATAAAAGCAACCATCTTCATGAGTAACAACTTTGGCTAACATTTAACTCCACTTGTAGCAATAGAGACTGTATTTTTTCCCACTGAAGCAGGGTTGAGTTCCTATTTTCCCTAATGAAGCAGGGTTCAATATTCTTGATGAGACTAATATGGATCAAATATCAAAAATAAACCTACCTTCAACATCCTAAAATGTGACTTTGTCTACAAACAAAACTGTACTCCCCTGTTAAATTAAAGAAATGCATTCAGGTGGTTAGTAGATTCTGCAGAATACATATTTATAATACAGCACATACACTGATGGTTTTTTCAGAATGAGCAATCACAAAAAGGCATTACCATGCTATGAAATATGCTGCTTCCAAGTATGATCCTCCACTGGCAATCCAATTAAATGAAAGTTGTGGAGACTACATTAAAATCAATAAGCCTCTGAAAGTGGCAGTGAGCCACAAGATAGAAAAAAAGAGCAGAAAAATGGTCCCCTGAATCCACAATCAACATCCCACCTCCTTGACCGCAAGCCACACCTCGCAGATGAGTATTGATTTCTGCAATATAAAATGACACTTTGAAAAGCAAAAAATATCACCACCTCATGGGAAGCTCCCTGGGCGAATTTATTCAAATGTGGCACTTCCCTGCATTTCAAGCACCCTGCTGATCTCCCCCCTCACTTTAGTTCAATGTCTTGCTAATCCAGATCCATTATTCCGCTCTCCATTTAAATGATTATGCTCACATCCTCACTGCTCTTATCTCCGAATAATCAGGCCTGATTTATATGGAAGGAGGAGCTCCCTGCTGTAAGAGAATCAGCGGTCCCTGAATTTTAACTCTGAGGAATAAATGACTGAATGTGGATGGAGAACCGCCCGACTAACCCAGAGTCACCTCTTCATTTTCAGGAATCCTATTCTTATCTTGGCTTTGTTCTATTTGAATAATGTGACTTACCATATTAGTGGATTTCATCATCTCTGCATGTAAATTGATGCATCACAATAAAAGAATGTCCAGAATTTTTAGAGCGTTTATAGTTTATGATAATAACACCATTATAATCCTCTCCCTCGCATACCAAATGTGGGTAGGACTAAAGTGAAAATTAATCGGAGACACTCATTTTTTGTTAGAAACAGAGAAGGGTAAGCAGGAAATTTTGAGCATACAATATTTCTTCAGAGGACACAGTTGCATGAAATCAATTAATACAGCTGAACATAGGATCTATAAGTGCTCAGAAAAATTGGTTTAATGAAATTTAAATGTGACACGAAATCTTTGCTTACACAAACGTCTTCAAGAGTTCCACTCATTCTATCTTTGAGAGGATATAGTGTTTCTGTTTTAATATTGAGATCTTTGATCCATTTTAGTTTTAATTATTGCATGGTGATAGACATGGGTCTAGTTTTACTCTTCAACATGTGGAAAGCCAGTTTTACCAGCACCATTTATTAAAAAGGCTATCTTTCTTCCAGTGAACATGTTTGGCCCCTTTGTCACAGAGAAGTTGGCTGAGTGTGTTTGTGGTTGTGTCTGCATCTTCTAATCGGTCCCAGTAGTCTTCAGGTCTGTTTCTTTGCCAGTGCCATGCTGATCTTATCACAGTAGCTTTGTAGTATAATTTAAAGCCAGGAATTGTGATGCCCCCTGCCTTGCCTTTGTTGACCAGGTTGTCTTTGTTGTTCTAGACCTCTTCGGGTTCCAAATGAATTTTAGGATTATATTCTCTAATTCTATGAGATATACTGCTAGAATTCTGATCTGGATTATATCTGCTTAGCAATGTTGCAACTATGGCCATTTTCACCATTTTGGTTCTTTCTACACCAAAACAGGGGGTATCTTTTCATTTTGTTATATTCCTTTAATGTCCTTTTAAGTGTTCTGTGCTTTTCAAGATAGAGGTCTTTTATTTACTTCATCAGATCAATCCCTATATAATTCATTGTTTTGCATGCTATTGTCAAAGGTGTTTTTTATTCCCCTAAGTTCTCGCTCAGTGAGTTTGTTATTCATGCACAGGAATGCTGTTGAGCTTTGAGTACTGACTTTGTATTCACCTATATCACTGAATTTGGTTATTAAATCTAGAAGTATTTTGGTGAGGATTTTGGGATCTTCTACATAGAGTATTATATCATCTGCCAATAATGATAATTTAACTTCTTCACCTCTAATCTCTATTCTATTTCTTTCTCCTGTCTAATTGCTCAGGCTAATGTTTCTAGAACTGTATTGCATAAGAGCGGTGACAGCATCCTTATCCACTTCTTCATTTTATCATGAAATATTTAATTTTGTTCTTTTAGTATCACCTCTTGAAGACATTGGTGTAAGCAAAGACTTCATGAAGAAAATCTCAATCACATAGGAACTGTCACAATGAATCAACAACCGGGATTTCATCTAATTTAAAAACTTTTGCACAGCAAGAGGAAACACAAGCAAAATGAAGAGTCAACACACACTATTGCAACAAAAAATGCTTGCCTCTCCATTCCTCAGAGAAAAGACTATTACCCAGAATATATAAAGAAGTAAAAAACAAATCAGATCCCCCAAATTTAAAGACTCAATCCAAAAATGTGCTTCTGACATGAACACATACTTCTCAGATGAATAAATAGAAGCAACAAATAAACATGAAAATATGTGCAACATCATTGTTCATGCAAGAGATGGAAATTGAAACAATGCTGAGAGTCAGTCTCACCCCAGAAGAAATGGCCATTATAAAAAAAATCAACCAGTATCAAATGTTGGCTGGGCTGTGGGGAAAAAGGAACACTTCTCCCCTGTTGATGAGTGTGTTCACTGGTGCAGCCACTGCGGAAATCAGCGTGGAGATTACTCAAAAATAAAATTAGAGTTTCCAGTCAACCCAGCTATTCCCCTCTGGGTATCTTCCCAAAAGAATGAAAAACATCATACCACAGCAATATTTCTACACCCATGCTTATAGCAGCACAATTTGCAATACCTAATTGTGGAAGCAACCCAAATGCCCATCAGCTGTGGAGTGAATAAAGAATATGTGCTTTCTAATATGATAGCATATGACTCAGGCATAAAGAAGGGTAAACTAGAGACATTTCTAGATAAATGGATGCAACTTGAGACCATAGTCATGTGAAACAAACTGGACACACACTGTAAACACCACATCATTTTTCTGGCATGAGAAACTGAAATTGTAAATAAGGCATAAAGATGTAATAGATCTTAGGAAATAGCCAGAAAATGATCAAATGAGAAGGAGAACTACAGAGGAGCAGAGAAAGGAAGAAAGGGAAAAGGGAAAAGAAATAGAAAAGAAACAAAAAATGGAAACAAATCTTTTGTAAATAAGGAAGGGGAGAACTAAGAATGTTTTCTCTAGATCTGTGTGCTGTCCTCGTGGAATTTTAATAGGAATTGCATTGAATCTGTACAACAGTTTTGGGAGTATGGTCATTGTCACAATGTTGGTTCTTCCTATCCATGAGCAAGGAGTATCGATCCATGTTCTGCAATCCTCTTTGATCTCATTTCTCAGAGTACTGTAATTTTCACTGTGAAGATCTTTTACTTCTTTTGTTAGACTGATTCCTAAATATTTCATTTTGTAGATGCTATTATCAATGGTTTAGGTTCCCTAATTTCTCTCTCAGTCTGCTTGTTGTTTGTGTACAGGAATTCTATTGATTTTTGGGTGTTGACTTTGTATCCAGCTACACTGCTGAATTTGGTTATTAAATCTATGAGCCTTTTGGTGACCATTTTACGGTCTTCTATGTAGAGTATCATGTCATCTGCAATAATGATAATTTCACTTCTTCTTTTCTGATCCTTATTCCTCTTATTTCTCTCTCTCTTGTCTAATTGCTCTGACTGATGTTTCCAGAACTACATTGAAAAGCAGTTTTGGAGCAGAGCAAACTCCGAGAACACGCTCCTCGGGCAGACTGCACCAATCTGGGCAGCGGTCTGGGATCCCGCTCAGAGCCCTGCCCTCACAGCTGGCACAGTGAGAATTGTGGCAGCTGTGGTCGGCCCCTCCTGCAAGAAAGCCGAGGAGGCAGAGAAGCAACAGGGAGTGCCAGGATCTCCTGCCAGCACAGATCTCGGAATGGGAGAACCGAGTGAACACCGCAGGAGGATTTCTGAGTCAGGAAGAAGCTCGATCCAGGGAGATAAATCTGAGTGGCATTCCTGCCTGCACGATCACAGGGTGAGTTGAATGGGCGCCCTGACCGGTTTTTCTGAGTCGGGAAGAAGCTCCGCCCAGCGAGGGACATCCGAGCAGCTTTACTGACTACAGAATCCCCGGGTCAGAAGAGCTGGCTGGGCGCCCCAACAGGATTTGTGAGTTGGGCAGGAGCTCCACCCAGGGATGAACACCTGAGAGGCCCCCTGCCTGCAAGGTCCCTGGGGCGGCCAGCTGTTTATGTGCCCCAGCCACGACTCGGGGTAGGGAGTAGAAGCGGAAATCTCAGCAGACAGCTTAAGGGACATTATCCCAAAGAGAAGGAGTCATTGGAGCAGCCTCTGCAGCAGACCTTTGCCTGCTGAAATGCCTGGGGAATTTATACCTCCACATTTTGAATCTGATACCCAAAAATGGGAAAACAGAGGAACAAAATGCAGTCTCAAAACTCAACTCCACCCAGAACAAGTTTTGAACACGAGGATACAGGGGAACCAGGAAGCCACATACCTGTAAATTATGAAACGATTGCATTTGAAATGAAACAACTCCAACAGGCCATAAAAGAGCCTAAAGCAGAAATAAGCCACATACCTTCAATGATCTCTCAGACAAAAAACGAGCTGAAAACAATGATGGAAGAAATGTTCTGTACACATAGAGAAGGAATAGACAAAAGACTAGAAGAAAATAGGAAACAAATGGAAGCATTACAAGAGCAATTTAGGAATGAATTACCAAGAATGAAACAGGTCCAAAGAGGATGCCAGGACTTGAAAACTTACACTGAAAGCATGCAAAACCGCTTAAATGAAACCAAAGATAGAATTTCAGAACTTGAAGACAGCATGGCAGCTTATGAGCGTGAAAGGAAGAATCTCATGATATCATCAAAGACACAAGAAAAGTCAATCCAACAGCTGCAAGATGAGGCAAAACGTAACAACATTTGAGTTATAGGAGTGTGTGAAACAGCAGGAGATCTCACAAACGATATAAAAGGAATATTTGATGAAATAATAGCAGAAAATTTCCCAAACAAGGTAAAAGATACTGAAGTTCAGTTAAGCGAGGCATATAGAACCCCAACGATCCATAACCCAAAGAAAAACACACACAGACATATAATAGTCAAGATCCCAGATATCCAGCAAAAGAACACAATATTAAAAGCTGCTAGAGAAATGAAACAGATCACCTATAAAGGAAAGCCTGTCAGAAGCACAGCAGACTTCTCAACGGAAACCATGACATCAAGAAGAGCTTGGAGTGACGTATTACAGATTCTGAGACAAAACAACTTCCAACCCAGACTGATGTACCCTGCAAAATTATCCCTCAAATTCAATGGAGAAATAAAATATTCCCACGACAAAGAACAACTGAAGAACTTCATGAGTGCCAAACCAGCATTGGAAAAAGCACTAAAAGATATTCTAGACAGAGAAAAAAGAGACCACAAATCCAAGAACAACAATAGAAATAACTACCTAAACAGAACAAGCAAGTAAACAGTCAGCAAAAGAAGGAAAACAACAAGTAAATAACATGACTAGAATAAGCCAACATATAACCATGATAACCATTAATGTAAATGGCCTCAACTCAAAAGTCAAAAGGAAAAGATTGGAAGAGTGGATTAAGGAAAACAGTCTGACGATATGCTGCATGCAGGAAACACATTTTACTCAAAAGGAAATCTGCAGGTTGAAAGTTAAAGGTTGGAAAACAATTCTCCATGCAACAGGTCCGCAGAAAAAAAGCAGGGGTAGCTACTATGTTTGCAAACAATGTAAACTTCAAACCAAAAACAATCAAAAGAGATAAAGAAGGCCACTACATACTACTTACGGGAAAGCTACAAGAGGAAGAGGTAAAAATCCTAAACATTTATGCACCAAACCATGGAGCACCTAACTTTACAAGTCAAATCTTGACAGACATAAAAAATCAAATAACTAATAACACTATTGTAATAGGGGACCTAAACACCCCTCTGATGCAAAGAGACAAGTCAACCAGACAGAAACTCAGCAAAGAAATAACAGACCTGAACCAAAAGTGTGAACAAATGGACTTAGTAGATGTATACAGAGAGTTCCACCCCACAACATCAGAATACACAATTTTCTCAGCTGCATATGGGTCTTTCTCCAAAATAGACCACATTCTAGCCCATAGAACATATCTACCTAAATGCAAAAGAATTGAAATTATCCCACGCATATTATTGGACCACAGTGCAATAAAATTGGAAATTAATGGCAAAGAGAACTCCGAAAACCACATAAACACGTGGAAATTAGACAACAACCTACTGAATAACCAAGGGGTCACACAAGAAGTTAAAGAAGAAATTAAAAATTACCTACAAATAAATGAAAACGCAAGTACAACCTACTGGAATCTCTGGGATGCAATGAAAGCAGTCCTCAGTGGGAAATTTATAGCAATGAAATCATATTCAAAGAAAATAGAAAGAGAGCAAATAAATAACCTATTGATACACCTCAAACTCTTAGAAAAAGAGCAACAAGCCAAACCAAGAGCCCAAAGAAGAGAGGAGATTATAAAATTCAGGGCAGAAATTAATGCAATTGAGATGAAGAAAACTCTACAAAAAATTAGTGAATCAAAGAGTTGGTTCTTCGAAAGAATAAATAAAATTGATAAACCCCTAGCCAACCTTATCAAAAAAAGAAGGGAAAGATCTCAAATTCATGCAATAAGGAATGAAAAAGAGGAAGTCACTACAGATCCAAAAGAAATACAAAA
>PVLD010019425.1:0-36439 GCA_004027595.1 Dinomys branickii
GCGTCTGGCTGTGGGCACCCTGGCCCCTCACTGCTTGGCTTCTCTATAGAGGAGCAACGCCATCAATGAGGACAGAAGCTGGTGTTCTCCTCCCTCCCGTCCCTGCCATACTCTCCTCTGTAGTGTCCCCTGCTATCGGGTTAATAATATCCTTAGTTATTGCAGCCTGATCAGGCCTGCAATCTCCTAAGTGAGTGGACGGGGAAGGCTTAAATACATGAGACAACTGAAATGATTTTAGGGCTCCAGGTGGGGCCAACCCTCTCCCAGAGATTCCCTGGGTTAAGCCACCAACTTCTCTAGGCAACCTGTATTTATCAGGCCCTCAAACAAAGAAGAGGAATACTGAAGAAAATGCAGGAATCTGGGCAGGATTGGGAATCCCTTAAGGATTTCTCCAGGTGATACATGTTATACATGTTGTATATGTTAATTATGTTATCTCCAGGGAGGCCTTCACTGCAGGAGTGAGATTCCTAAAGCTGCAGTCTCCTCTTAGTTAACTGGGATTGGAGCCAAATGTCCTCAGCTATGCCTTTGTCCTTTGAGGCATCCCAACTTCACAGGCCAATACAGGCCTCAGCGGGGACCAGTGACTCACAGAGATTCACTTACTATGAGTCTGCTGCCCATCTCCAGACAAGGGCCTAGGCCTTGGGCAAACTCACACGTAAACATGAAAAGCCAATTGGTTAATATTAAATCCTGCTCAGAGCCACTTAATAGTGGTCTCTATCACCCCTGGCATGGCAGCTGTGGGGAATGCCCTGCTCCTGGGTCCCTGTGGATATGATACTCTCCTCCACCCCCATATTGGCCCCTCAGCCCTCAGTAATACATGCATGGGACCCTTCCCCCACATGTTACAGTCATCTCCCCATGGACCTGCAGCAACCCCTTCCTTGGACCACTCCATTTTCAAGGGAACACACGTCCCCTCCAGTCCCTCAGGGTGGAGCTGCCCAGCAGTTCCTATGTTTTCTCACTGTTCTTAGACAAAATGCCCAAATATGCACCACAACCCACATGTGACCAGCATGGCTGCCAGTTGGTCTCCTTCCTTCTGTCTGGTCTCTACACCATCTGCAGCATCTCCTGCCCCCTTTGCATGCTGTGTCTTCTCCTGGTGGCCACTCTGTCCCACACCATCATCTCCTTCTTCCCTCTGGGCGTCTGCATAGCCCGAAGCTCCATTCCTTCAGACCACCTGACTCTCCCTCCCCAAGGAATGACCTGTTTAGTGCCTGTGTTGCTGGGCAGGAGCTCCCCAGCGATGGGGTCCCCTCTGTCCTCACCTCCTCCTTGGGGCTGCAGAGATCATTGTGTGATGAAACACAGAGCTGCTGGGCCCACCCCACTGGTGGCAGTGGGGTGATGGACCAACGGGCAATGTTACGTGCACCTGGTCTGGAAGGAGGGCTGCTTCTGAGTGATCAGTGGGCCAGGGTGGGGACTCTGGGAGGACACACCATGGCTGTACCCTCCACCTGGCTTGCTGGTCACACACTGTGAGTACTTTGTCCCGGAGACAGTACTGGGAGTCCTTATGGGCTCAAAGATGAGCGACCATGCAGTCTCCCCACAGGGCTTTCACCACTGATCCTCACCAAGGAAGCCTCATGTCCTCGAAAGAGGGCCAGAGGAGAGGCGTGTGTGTGAATGGGGTTTCTGGGGCAGTGAGGCTACCCAGCTTCCCAAGAGATGCAGGCCACAGCTCCCTGTATCCAATCCACAAGGTGCCCAGCCTGGTCCCTGAAATAAGACGGCGGGGCAGGAGTCCTGGGAAGTTTGGTCCAGTCACCAAAATCTGAAAGTTGTGGGTCACAAGCAGCCAGGTTTGACAAAAGGCCAGAAGGCCATGCTCCCCTCTGTTGTGCCCGTAGGCCCATCACCACCCCAGGGTGCCCCAGCCTTGAGCTGCACTGTCTTGCAGGCCTCCTTTATCTTGGAGTGAGACAAAGCAGAGCAGGGGATCAGGAGCATCAAACACAGGATGTCCTGACACAGTTCTCTGTCTGCTGTGGACTCACCAACCCACACACCGGAGACCAGAAAGCTATGCCCTGCACACCCAAAGCAGGAACCCAAACCCAGCTGTCCACAAACAGAGACCAGGCAGGGCTTCCGGTGAGACCCTTAGAGTCAGGGTGGGTGCGGTGGGGCCCACAGAAGTGACAAGAAGGGCCCACAGAGCTGTGCTCTGGAGGCTGTAAGGAAGGAGTGAGCTTCCCACCCACCATCCCCAGGTGACCTGAGGAAAAGGTTGTGAATGCATCCTCCTTGACCAGGACAGGCCTAGGTGGCCCTCCCTTGGCGCCACGCCGTTGTCCAGCTCATGGGGGAGGTGCAAGTCTCCCCATCTTGGCTGCCACACAGGCAGAAGGTCAATGCGGGCACATAACTGTTGACTGGCTTAAGACTTACCACCACAGGGAGCTCTGGGACTTACAAAGCAGGGGTTGAAGTTGCACTTTAAAGCAAGAACACTCTGCTCCTGATGCTCCCAAGGGTTAAATATTAGGAATTTCCCTGATTCCAGTCACACCTGAGGCAAACTAACCACGGTGAAGTCTTGTCCACCACAGCTATGGATGGCGACAGGGACCAAGTGACCAGCACGTGTCCCCATCACCTGTGCCCTCAAGAAGGAGTGAGCACCGGGCACACAACTGTCCCTCAAATGTCCTTTCCTGTGAGCTACACACCTAGCACTGAGGGCCAAATCTACCAACTGGGCTAGCACCAAAGCCCAGGGGACCCACTGGCTCCCTGGAACCAATCAGCAGGGAAGTGCTCCTCTACTGCGGCATCCTGGGACTGGGTCTCCTGTGGGCTGGTGACACTTTGCCTTCTTTCTGTGCTGTCTCACCTTCCAGACACTGAATTTCCCCTGGAAGAAAAGTGAGGCTGAAGCCCCGTCCCGCACCCTTGCTGGAAGCCCAGGTGCACAAGCTCACAGAGATCCTTGGCCAGGCCTCAGCCTCCAGGGCTCCAGGCTGCCTTTCCACGGTTCAGTTTCCTGATGCCTGCCTGGAGCCCAAAAGTGAAACAGCCATTGTCCTTTTCTCGGCAGACAAGCCCCGGATATGAATCGGTCCTGGAGAATGAGATTCTGCCTATTTTTCTCCAGTCTGACACAGGGATCCTCCCTATCAAACTCAGGTAAGGAAAAAATAAGTCATGGCACCCTTACCTTGGCAAACTCTGAGACTGCACAGCTTTAAATAGAGCATTGTTGGGCCGCTACTGTGGAAAGAAAATGATTGTATTTCACCAGTTCCAACACACACCCTTTCCCCATAGTATTCCTGCTCCTAAAATGGAGTAATGTCTTACAACAGAATTTGCACTGAATGTCATTTCCCAATTTTTTTTTTTTTTTTTTTTTGTGACAGGGTCTCACTCTGTAGTCCAGGCCTTCAACTCAGGGCAACCCTCCTGCCTCAGTCTCCTGAGTGCTGGGATTACAGCTGTGTAACACCACGCCCAGCCCGTTTTGCTTCTTGAAACAAACAAAAACACATGTCATCTAGCTGATTCTTTATCTCGCACACAACAGTCTAAACTGCTGAGTGTTTTTACTGTAACACTCATTTAACCATATCCAGGAAAACATGTTACTGCCAAGGACATGATGGGCACTGTCCTGAGCACAGATTCTCCTAGCCAAGGTTCTGTTTTCCATCCTCACTCAGCCTGTCTTGCCCTTTTTGTCCTTGTGCTCTTCAACACCCATGCATTCCTCTCCCCATGACCTCTATGGAACTGGTGTGTCACTCTTCCAAGCCCTCCCTGTTTTGTGCAAAAGTTCTTTCTCTGGCTACGACCATGCTCAGCATCTACTTGGAGAAAAGAAAATAAATTTCTTCAGCTAATTTCTTCTGTGGCCTACTTTCTCCTAGCACTTTGCAAAGAGCCATCACCTACAGGCATTTCTGGACTTGGTTGGGTGGACCAGAAGGCCCTAGACACTGGTAGTGGCTTTGCCAGGGGTCCTGGCTGTGAATGAAACTTCTGGCCTCTTCTGAGGGCAAAGGCAGCCACTGACTGGAGCGCAGGCTAAGTTGCGCCTCCCATGGATGGGAGCAGTATGACCGTGTCCTTCCCAGATAGGACCTCCCATGACCTCTGCATTGCTGCCCATTGTCATCACCTTCCTGGCCATCAGCTGCTCCAGAGGCATGGCTGAACCATCGCCTTTAAATTCATTACCATTTGACGGCATGTTCTTCTTTCTCCTTCCTCTCTCCTCCCTCCTTTCCTTTCTTCATTTTGCTCCTCTCCCTTCTTCTCCACCTCCTTTTCCCTCTTCTTTGCATTTATGTAAAGGCCCCTTGCGTTTACCACTCTGCTTGAGGTCATGGAGATCATCAGGATGACCTCTAGTATAAACAGATTTTGCTCTGTTTCCAGGCACAAATGTGCTGATCTCATGGGTTCTTTGACCCTAAGGGCAAGCTATCTGCATGGAGTTCTCAGCTGTGAAAGCTGTCACCTTTACACATGTCAAACCCTGGCAGAATGGATGCAAGAGGTTATGAAGGGCTGGCCTGCTAACACAGCTGTCACGTGAGGCTCTGCTGTCTGAACCTCAATCTTACAGTTGAACTGCCCATGCTGTAGCTTTGTAGCCCAGGCTGTTTCCATGGAGACAACCTATGACCAAAGATGTGTGGCTCAGACAGTATCTGTGGGTTCCTTGCCATGATATCCTGGGACACTGCCAATCTGTGAGAGCGCACATAGCCCAGATTCGTGGATCCCAGGTTCACGCCCAAGTAAACCCATCACTTTGTTATTCAGGTTGACTTGGGGCCCAGGAGAAAGTCAGTAACTGGTCCCTGTCCTTGGTTGAACCAGGGCCCCTCATCAGGACAAGGTGCTCATCCCCACCTGCTGGGAGAGACCTACCTTTGGCTTGTCCTGAGTCACCTGGCAGTTAACCTGGTCAAAGGGTGTCTGATGCAGGAAGGGAGGGCCTGGGTCACTGAGCTGGAATGGCCCTGCTCCCGTCGGATCATGCTGAGGCTGGACCCCAGCCAGACCGGCACCTTCACCTGGCCTTTTCCCCTGCCCACCCAGCAGATTAGTCAAGCATGCCCCTGGGTGAGTCTTGGTGGGTCATGCCAATGTGACCTTGAGTACTTTATCTGGTCCCTTGCCCCTTCCTCTCTGGCTCTGTTCCCCTGCTGTGCTTCCTGATTGCCATGAGCTAAGTAATTTTGCTTCACCACACCCTTATTCCTGCCTGGGAGCCAGCTGACCACGGACTGAGTCCCCTTAAGCTGTGAGCCAAATAAACCTCTTTTCCTTTAAGCTGTGAGTGTAGGGTGTGGTGTCCCAGCCATGGAAAAGCCGAGTAATACACCATGCCACTTAGCAGTCATACTCCTAAGTAGTTAGCCAATGAGTTGAAAATTTTTATGCCCACACAAAATCCCACACATGAATATTTATGGTATCTTTATTAATAACTGTGGAAACTTGGAACCAACCAAGAGGTCCTTTGATGGGTGACGGTGAATAGGGGTATGCACTTTTTATTGTTTCCTTCCCAAGCTGAAGGCCCTTTAGCTCATTTTCTTCTCTTATTGCATCAACTAGTACTTCCTGTGTGATATTCCTACATGCTCCCTTCCCCGCTTGGCTTTCCTGTTCTTACCATCTTGCATTAGTGTGTTGTGAATAAGACAATTTATGACAATACTGACATGATTATTAACCAAAGTTCACTGTCTACACTAGGGTGTGCTCTTTGGGTTTCACAGTTCCATGGATTTTAACAAACAAAAAGTGTCATATATCCTTCATTACAGGATCAGACATAATAGTTAAAAAAAAACAACCTTTAAAATCCCTGAAGACACACCTACTCGTCCTTCTCTTCCTCCCCGGAAGATTCACACATCACTGACCTGTTCACCATCTCTGCTCCTTCCTGGAGGTCACATAGTTGGAGCCACACATTGTGTGGCCTTCCAGACTGGCTTCTTTCACATACAGATGTGTATTCAGGGTTCCACTTAATTTTTTTCCTTTCATATATCATGCTTTTGATGCCACATTTAAAAAGTCACCATTAAAGTGTCTGGCTAACATCATTACCAACAATGGGTCACTTACATTTTCCCCTTGCCTTCTAGAAACGTTGTAGCTTCGCATTTTATATTAGGTGTGGCTTTCACATTCAGCTTGTTTTTGTGGAAGGTGTAAGGATCTAGATATTGTTTTGTACATGGATGTCCGGTTATCTGACATTATCTGTTGACAAGACTCCTTTCTCTGTTCACTTTGCTCCTTTGCAAGGGTGAGTTCATTGCATCTGTGTGGAGATATTTGTGGGTTCCCTGTTCTGTTCTGCTAATCCGTTTAATCTTTCTCCAGAACCACACAGTACTGATCACAGTAGCTTCACAGCAATTCTTGAAATCAAACAGCAACAGTCCTCTCACATTGTTCTTCTTATATACTGTTTGCTATTTGTACTCTTGTGCCTTTCCACATTGGTAACCAACTCCAGGACAGGTTTATTGACATCCACCAAGAACTTCCTGGGAGTTGGACTAAGATTGCACCAAATCCATAAATCAATTTGAAAAGAACTGGTATCTTAACAAGATTGGCTTTTTCCATCTATGAACATGGAATATCTCTCCATTTGTTGTGATCTCCTTGTTTCTATCAACATTTGTGGGTTTTGACACATAGATCCCATCTGTATTTTCATACATGCATAGTGCTTTATTGTTGGGAAAATATTCTACTTCCAAGAAATTGTAGAGCTTTAAAAACATTTTGTAAAATTTATCTTTAATAAAGTGTATTTTCTACAAAGTCAGTTTGGCAAGAGTCTGAGAAAGAGTTGGAATAAGTGTAGCACAGGGAATTTTAAGGCAGCGAAAAATGATTAGCATATGATCTACATGGTAAATGTGTGACGTATTTTCCAAAACCCACAGAACAACACAACACAGAGAACCCTGATGTAAACCATGGGCTGCATTAATAATGGTGCCTCTGCATTGGCTTATCAGCTGTCACATGTACATGCCACGCCCACACAAGATCTGAGCAGTCACAGAAAGGGAGGCAGACAATGAGGAAGGGGGGCTGTCTGTACTTCCTGTGCAATATTTTTGTAAATCTAACCTAAAAAAATTGTATTGAAATTTAAAATTACCTTATCTCTTCTAATATCTCTGTTTCAGAAACAGGGTTTAGCCTAAAGTTGTTATTTTATTTTTCTTTTTTATCAGTACATGTTTGCAGGACATGTCTACACTCCTCACATGGAGTTGGCATGTACACAACATGTCTTAGTTCCTCCCCTCCTCTCCCCTGCCTTCATCTCTTGATCCCCTTCCTATTTGAGAAAGATCAACCTCCCTCTTTTCTATTATCTGTTTATCATTATACTTTGGGTTCCTCAGATAAGAGAAACCATGTGATATATAAGCATGTGTATTGGGTTTATTTCACTTATTTTAAATTTTGGAAACAGAAGTTACTACACAACCCTGAAGCAGGAGATTAGGGCATGGCAAAGCACCAGGCAACTGGGTGTGACTTGTCAATCATGGAGACCTGTTAATCATGAACACCTGTCAGTCAACCATGGCGACTCATGACAGGTGCACAGGACAGCTCTCCAGTACTGCATCTAATCCCAGTCAGAGATGCTGTCTTCATTTCTTCTGGCACAAGATAAAGTCAAACTCTGCAGCGGACTCCAATCTTCTGGCACACGATTCAGAGAGTTTGTGATGGGGAGACCTAGTTCTGATGTTGGAATGGGGTGTAAAAGACAGCAGTTGTTAAACAGAGAGCCTTTCCACTGGTCCACCCTGAGCTCTGCTTCGGTTCCTACCTTAACTGCTCACTCTACAGAGCATTCTTCTTTTTCCTTCTTTTCCTACCTTTAATTCTACTTTCAATACCTGCAATAAATGTTAAGCTTTTGGACACTTCATTTGTCCCCTCTGTTTTGGTTACTTTTCTCTAGTTGCTGAGATAACATACCTGACACCCAGAATTAAGGAAGGGAAGGTTTATTTAGCTCACAGTTTGTGGAAGTTTCAGTCCATACTCAGTCCAAGGCAGGGTGGCACATGGCAGAGGGCAACCGTGCACGGAGGCAGAAAACAGCAAAGTCGACAACAACAAAGTGGAGGAGCAGCGGGAAGAGCAAGCCTCTTTCCCTTACATATGCAAACACGTAATATCCGCCCCAGGGCAGGTGTAGCACTCACGCCCAATCAATCAAAACTCTAAAAGCCCGTCCCATGACTGCATGTGGCTTTGGGGGGACACCCAGATACAAATCAGAACACCATCCAATTCTTTGAACAGGACAGTAGGAGCCTAGAAAGGACCCTTGGCCAGCACAACCCTATCTTTGTTAAAATCACTTCTTGTTTCCTAAACTGCAACAACAAAACAACTCCAAAACACAAGAGTCAAATTGAGCTATAATAAAAAAAATTAGAGGCCTGCTTTTCTTATTTTTTAGGTCAAGAAATGTAGCAGGAAATAAATGAGCAATGTTTACAAAGGTGTGCATACTTTGTAACTCTAGCCTGGAAAGTATGGCTCCCTCTGCATGTGGATCTGTGCACCTAGGTCTGAGAGCCCACTTGGAACCAGATCTACTTCCCACTGCTTTGCACAATGCAACCCAGACAGCTGCTCACCAGGCTCCTTTCTGATACCTGCAGTCTTTTCCTCCCACCTCCACTCCCACAACCAGCAGCAGAAGGAAGGGAGAATGTCTGATTCTTCACAGAGCAACAGCAAGGTATGGCCCTCTCTGCACAGTGGCTCTGGCAACACGGAGCACTCAGGGCTGACACCCACATTCCTGACCTATCTCCCAGTTCAAGACAGTGGAAGGAGAAGCATCACTACCAAAGTGGGAGGGGCACGTGAAAGTCTCTCAGCTCCAACCCCAGCCAGAAGATCACTCCCAGCACAGACCAGATTGCTCAGGTCCACTGCAGGGTCATCCTCGTCCATGCAGTGCCCCTCTCTTCTCCCATGACTGACTGACTTCCTGACTGTTCCGCTCATTGCCTTGACCTCATCTCTGTAGTCTCTAATACCCTTTCTCAGGAGGCATTGCTGCAGGCTACTTAAGTGCGTGTCCTTGACCACGTGCTTAGCCTTGAGCAAGAGTGACTGTCTCCCTTTTCATTTCAGAATAGTTCTAGGCTTACAGAAAATTTGTAAGGAGAATAGAGAGAGTTCCCAACTACGCGACATCATTTTCTTTTTTTTATTTTGTTTTTATTGTAAATGCATGGGGCAGGGAAGTCATCTCACCCAGGCAGGGCAGCTGCCCACTGTGACCAGGATCAGAGATAGTGGGAAATATCATTGAGATCACAGTAAAATCTTGAGTGGGACAGGGGTAGTGATACACACTTGTAGTCCCAGCACTCTCGGACACTAAGGGAGGAAGCAAAAGTTCAAGCCCAGCCTCGTCAGTTTACAAAATTCTCCCTCAAACTTTTTTTTAGAAAGACTGGGATTGCTGGGCGTGGTAGTGCATGCCTGTAATCCCAGCACTCAGGAGGCTGAGGCAGGAGGATTGTTGCAAGTTTGAGGCCAGCCTAGGCTGCAAAGTGAGCTCAAGGCCAGCCTGAAAGAAACTTTATATGAAGAGAGCCAATCATTGACACTAATGTGAAACACTGAGAACAAAACGAGAATGGGAACGTTATTTTCAAACATCCTCCTCCTCGTGCCCCCACCCCCACTCCCTGACACAATCCCTGGACAAGGAGAGAAGAGCCTGCTTGGGATGGGTCATCACCATCAGAAGAGGTACAGCTTGGAGCTAAGACCATCAGCCTGGAGGCGGGATACAGCCCAGGACGGGCACTTGGGGTAGAGTGAAGGAGGGACACGCATGGAGGATGTGGCTCTCCTGGCCAGGACTGGGAGTGAGGTTGAGGAAAGGAAAGGTGTGATCAGCCCAGGGACCTGGGTATCTGTATTTTTCAGGAAAGCGTCTTTGGGGAAATTAAGGCATCCGGATGGGGTAGCAGTTGTCCTTAGATGGAGTGATGTAGAAGAGAGAAGAGGGACATTGACCTTCCCCAGGACGCCTAAGAGGAGCTCACTGTCCACAGCAAGCCCTTGCAAGAACACACTGGAGAGACACTGCTGAATGTACAAGGTCTAATCCCGCACCGAGGATTCTCCCACCCTGAGTCTCTGGACCACTGTCCAGAAGAAAGTGGCCACACAAGCAAATACACAACAGACTAAGACAGGATCACACATTTCAGCTCGACTTCAGGTACATCTGAGTTGTTCTACGGGCAGGAAGCTCTAAGTAAACTTAGGGAAGCTCTTTGGCTGGGGAGAACAGAAGCTCAAATTGCTCTCATTTCCCTGTTGGGTTTTGTCAATTTACAAATACTCCTTGAGGTACAGGAAAAGATTAATGAGGATGTGACAATCTAGCAGCATCCATGTATTTGGTTGAGCTCATTACTCTCAGCAGGACCAAAATAGATGCAAGGTCCTTCAGATATCTGGTCCCTTGGGGAGAATAGTTTAAAACTGTCCTTGGGCTTGTGTCATTCTGCTGAACCCCTGTGAGTACAGTAGACCTACAGATCCTAGCATGCAGAGACTGGTGACCTTAACAGTATATCCACCTTCAACAATGGCCTCTAGGTTCCTAGATTGCGAACCTCACACTGTAAAGCAGGGTTCTCACTGGAGTTTGGCCTCTTCAACAGGAAGAGAAACACCACAACATGTTATGCCATGGCACAGCATGGTATGATTTTATGGAATGATATGAGATGGGATGGGGTGATATGATACAATATTACATGGGATAGTATGGCATGATATGACATGATGTGATATGATATGATATGATATATGATATGATATGATATGATATGATGTGATATATTTGGAGAGCAATATTTCCAGATACAGAAACCATGCAACTAACCAAAGTAGCTTTCATAGAAAAACTCTCAACAAGCTTTCATAGGGAAGCCCACAGATCACCACTTTCCAAGTACCCAGTAAGCTGAAGGCAGGCCTCAGAGCAGGTACTCCAGCAGGTGCTCCAGCCCTGGTGGGCAATGTAGACCTGGCTTGGCACTTGGAGCCCCTCACAAGGCTTTCATTGGCAGTGTGGAAACCTGATGGAGACCACTATGAAGCAGACCTGAGCAAGACTTAAATTAGCCAATTGGCTTTCCATGTTTAGTTGTGAGTCTACCCAAAGCCTAGGCACCTTGTCTGAAGATGGGTGGTGGACTCACAGTAAGTGAACCTCTGTGAGTCACTAGTCCCTACTGAGGCCTGTAATGGCCGGTGAAGCTGTGAAGCCTCAAAGGATAAGACAAGGTCACAGTTAAGGTCACCTGGTTCCAACCTCAACTAGATAAAACCTGTAGCCTCAGGCATCTCACTCAAGAGTGGAGACCTTCCAGGAGTTAATTTAGCTCTCCTAAATTAACATAATGCCTTACTTAGAGAAGTCCTCCAGCAGTTCCCACCCTTCTTGAGTATTTCCCCCGCTTGTTCTGATAACTAAATAAATATGGGCCACCCAGAGAAGATCTTGGTCTTAGCCCTGAGAGAATCTCAAATTCTGTGAGAGGGTTTTAATCCTCCTGGAGCCCTGAAATCATTTCATTTGCCTCTTTTATTTAGCCTTTGCCATCAATTCATTTGGCAGATTGGGGACCTGATCTGTCTGCAAAAACTAAAATATAATATTAACCTAATGAAACTCATGGATGTAGGGAGATGCTGGTGGCCAAAGCAAGGATCAGCAAGGACTGACTGAGCACAAGTTGCGTGTCATCTACAAAATGTGTATGTTTTAGACATTGCTGACCAGTGCCGAGAGCAGGTATTGGGACAAAGAGGGAACCCACAGTGCACACACTGCTGCTGCACTGGTAAGCAGCTGCATTGACCAGTTGTGTGTGCTTGGTGGTCCCCAGGGACCAGGTCTCCACACCACACTGGTTTTGGACAGAGCTGCTTCATGGCTGAGCCTCTTGGAGACTGCAGCTTCTTTAGTGAAGCCAAGAGCTTTTATAGGAGCAGAGGGAGGTGATGGGGTGACAGTTATGTCTAACCCACTCCGAGCTTTCTCATTCCCTGCATCTCAGCATGCACACACAGGAACACATGAACACATACAATACATGCACATACATGTGCAAATACATGCACACAGTCCACAGAGCTGGTGAGAACCTCTCTCCCTAGGTAGAGAACACCAAGGATCCTTGGCTGTGACGTGAGGAAGGGACCCAGCTGACTCAGAGCCAAGCTGCGAAAGCTGCCTTCTGTCCCCTCCCCCGGCTCCCCACAGCCTCCCGAGCCCCATGCTGCATCTCCGCCATCTCTCATGGACCTTTGTCCTCCCCATGTACTCTCTCTTGCCCCGAAGCCTCCTCCAGCAGAACCTCCAAGACTTCCCCATCCTCATGGCCCCACCCTGATATCTCCTGTGTCCCTCTAACCTCTGCGCTGTCCTTGGCCACCTCTCTGTACATTACTAAATCACAACCCCAGGACCATGGCACCTACCGGGCCTAACCACAGTATCCCCCTAGACACAGGTGGCTAAGCACATCGCATCCTCCCAGCTCTGTAGTCAGTGTAGTGCCCCTGTGTCCCCCACAGCTGCCTAGTGTTGCAACAGCAAGCACAAACCCTGAAATGACACCCAGGATTTTGAGGCAGATTTATTTAATGTCAATGGGTTCTGGTAAGGATCCATTCCCAAAATATCAAGCCCTAAACAGTGGGGGGGGGCTTTCGTTCTTATAGGGTCTGTATGCAGGAAGTACAGCAGCAGAATGCTTGGCTGCCTTTGATTGGTTCTTCTAATATGCATCACACTAACCTGCCATTGTAGGAGACATAAGTAAGAGGAACTGGCAACAGGAACGGAAGTAAACTGGAGGTTACTTGAGCAACTAACAGAAACTGAAATATACTGGCTGGAGGGCATTTTCTGCTACAGTGAAACAGGCTAGGTGTCTTCTGTCTGTCACTTCGCCAGACAAGAAGCTAAGATACCACTTCCTAGTTATCCTCCATTCATCCAGTGGAATTCCTGGAGCTCATGGGACCTGGGACAATGAAGACAGGCTGTCCTGCACAGGCAGAGCCCACAGAGCAAATCTGAAAGGAGCCTGGCAGTACTGAGCACAGCACCAAGCCATCCCCACGCAGGGAGGCCGGCTAGCAGCATCCTCCACCTTGCCCCTCCGTAGGGAACATGTGGGGAACAACTCTCCTGGCCAGTTCCTGCTCTGGAAAGGGTGGGATTTGATGTGAAGTGGGAGGTGGGGCTTCAGGCCAGGAGCTACAGGTCAGGCAGCCTAGGCTCAAGGGCCTCTCATGCTAAGCCCACTGGCGACGTCTTCCATTTGTCCCTGGGTGGCCCCTGAGGCTGTCCATGGACACCCTGGGTCTATCACAGCCCTTCCATCACTGAATTTTTATAATTCTCATGAATGTCATCTTTCCTGAGCAAAACATCTTTGGTTTCTGAGAACTGCTTCTACGATGCTCCCCCCTACACCCCTCCACTCCCACCCACTGAATCCTGGAAACCTCTTCGCACAGTCCTGACCTTCCTTGTCCAGGATCAAGACATGCACAAAGGAGACACATCCAGGGGAAGAGACAGGCCCAGGGGACAGCTCTGTCCTTGCCTGGGACCAGCTCCTTTCTGAGGATGCAGCCACCTGGGCAGCTGCTACCCTGCTCTGGCCACAGGGTGCTACACACCCCACCCACCTATGCACTGGCATCCAGACTTCGGAAGCACAAACAAGCATCTCCCATGTCCAAGGCCGTAGCTCTGGTTTGGGCGTGTCTTTCTGGCTCAGGAAAGCCATTACAAGCTCGGAATCTGTCTTTAATTATAGCTTCCGATTTTCCCATCACAGAGGAAACTGAAGCATTGTGAAACACTGATGCCTTTGTGCAGCCCAAACGCCTGTGGCCTGGCATCCTTGCACTGTTCAGCCAATGGTGAGAGGCGGAGCCGCAGCAGATGTCATCACTGTGCTCACATCCTCCATCCCTTGTAGACAGAGTGTGTCCTGGAGTGGGACACAGAAGATGTGCCAGTGTCCACGGAGGCAGCAAGGACATGGTCCAGCAGTGAGGGCACTTACAGGTTTGAGGGAAGCTGCCATGCATCACCAACTCTTCAGCACCTCCTGCCTGCCCGCTTGGGCCCGGGTGCCCCAGCAGTCAGAGGAAGTCAGGAGGGACACAGCAGAAGCAGACTCAAGTCCAGGTCCCAGCTTGTTGTGAAAGGGAGACGCTGAGGAGGGAAACAGGATGTGGGGTGGAACAAGCCTCCACCCTGTGCAGCCAGCAGCCCAGTGTCCTATGGGTTACCTGCCAGCCTGCTGGGCCACCAGAGCCAGAAGTCATGTGCTTTCCAAAGCTGAAGTGATTGTATTTCCTTCGTCCTTCTCTCCACAGCTTCACAGAGGGAACTGGTGTGCAAAAGCCTGCAGCAATTTATCCCATACAGCTCATGAGTCCAAGCGTCTGCAGGAACCCAAAAGCACCACCAAGGATTTCTAACTGTTGGTTCACTTTGCCTTCCTCACCATTTAAAAAATTCTTACTTTTAAAATAATGAATGGCCCACCCCCCCATGTGTCGCTTTCCAAGGGATGGACAGTCCTCAGGAGTGTGGTCAGGCTGTAACCAGCCGTCTAGCTCTTGCAAGGTCAGCTCTGATGTTTCTTCCCTTCTTGATTTTTTAATACAACTTCCCACCTATTCCCAAAGGAAAGAAAGGAAGACAAATCACCCTTTATAAATTAAAGAAAATAAACTAAAAATGAAGTAGGTGCTGTGGTACACAGCTGTAATCCCAGCATTCTGGGAGGCTGAGGCAGGAGGATCACAAGTTCAAGCCATCCTGTCCAACTTAGTGACTTTGCAAGATTTTGTCTGAAAACATGAAATTAAAAATAAAAGAGCTAAGTATGTATCTCAGCACCTCAGTGGAGGGCCATGAATTCAGTTCCCAGCATCACAAAAGAAGAAGCAGGAGAAAAAGGGGGGGGGGGGGGGGAGAAGACGAAGAGAAGCAGGCTTCAATGGCAAACTGAATTCCTTCCCTCCGAAGTAAAATTCTCAAGTCCAGTAATGCACGGCTGGTGTAAGAGCACAGATCAGGATGAGTGGGCAGTCTGAAATGACCCACAGTGAAACAGTCCGAGTGCTTGGCTGTCTCTTTCTTTGTCATCTTCTCAGCTAACTCACCAAGCTTGCAAGGTACCAGCCTCTCCTTCCCTGCCCCTCAGAAAGTCTCTGCTGTGTGCTGGGAATGTCATCCATCTCCCCCAACCCTGCAGAAGCTGCAGACTACCTTCCTGACTGAAATTTCCTGAGTGTGGTGAGGACTTCCGTGCCTGGAGTACAGTGGCAGGACGGCTCTGTCCCTGGGCTCCCTGCCTGGAGCTCTCTCCTTCCTGCCTGGGTGTCACAGTGCCGCAGTTCTGGTCAGGTGGTTTTCTCCGTCATCTACTCTCGGCAAAGGGACTCATATGAAGCAGCCACTGAGAAAAAGTTACTTTTTCCTTGATGATCCAGGAATGCTCCTAGTTAAGACCAGCAGGGCATGGCAGGCAAGACTTGCACACACAGCCTGCTGCTACCCCTCAAACAGCAGGTCTGGAAGCACTGTCCAGACAGTGACAGAACTGCTTGTCACTGTCCAGCTAGTGCCACTCCACAAACAGTCCTGAGGATGCTCACTGGCCTAGGAGATGATGCAAGGCCTCAAGAGTGCCCCCCAACTTGCCAAGAAGACTGTAGCTGGTGGGGTGCAGAGGATAGCACTCAGGGAGGAGAGGCCCAGGCACCAAGATGTGGGAGGCAGACACACACGCTCTGCTCTTAGATAATATGATTTCTTATAATGAGAAGATCATTTGGCTTTTGGAAGTCATGATGAGCAGGTTGACACAGTGGGTCTCAATCTTTGCCTACAGCCTGGTACATGAGGGAGGATGGCCGCAGTGCGGCCCGTTCCTGTGGTTATGTCCAGATTGTGACAAGTGAGAACTGATGAAGTGCACTGTCGCTGTAGTCACCAGTTCATCCACAGTGAAAGCACAAGATGGTGTCTGCACGTGGCTTCCCAGGAAGGAGATTTCACAGGTCCGTGTTTCTCCTCATGAGCCCACCCTTCTCGCTCCCCCCACAGGTCAGAAGGCAGGCGCAGTCAGAGACCTCAGTGCCCCACAGCCCTCAGGGTCTGCTTGGTGCCAGACCCCCAGCTCCAACCCTGTGGCATCCTTGGCTCTTGCTGTCTTCTGAGGTCTTGGTGCTTACAGTCTCCTTGTCACCTGTGTCTCTGGTGGCTCTGTCACTGATAGGTGGCAGCATACAAAGCCCTCCCCCATGGTCCAGGCAGTCACATCCTACAAAGCCTTCGCCTCCTGCGCAAGAGGCAGGGCAGGAGCCCAGGGAGGTCCTGAGACTGCTCATCTGTGACCGTCTGTTGGTGGTGGCCTGGAGGGTGGGGAGGGCAAAGTTGTACTTTCACCAGCCCCTGACAAGCACTTCTGGAGGAGTCATGGCTGTAAGGTGATGTTAGGCTCTGCTTCCGGTCTCTCTATCCCTGTAACTTTCCCTGGCAATCGTGGCACAGTGGTAAGCAGGGTATTGCTGTGATAACGACACTCACAATGGGCTCTCATTTTGATCAAGGAAATAACTTCCGAGCACTAGCACTTTTGTGTTAGCTGTGAAATCCTTGGTGAAGTCCAGATGTGCGAGGGACCAGGCCCGGGGACTGCTGACCACCAGTATGCTGGAGGGGATGATTCACTCACTACTCAGTGATGCGGATTTCCAGTTGCTGCGTAGAACCCAGGATGCTCGTGTGGGAAGGATGCAAAGAGGCTGACAGGAGAATCTCCCCAGCTCTTAAGAGAGAGGACCGCAAAGCAGAAGGCATTTGGTGCTGGGGGATTTCCCCTGAGCACATGGCTCACTGGAGGAAGTGGCCCCAGAAACAGATTCCAAGCCATTCTGCCCCCACTGTGAGGCTGCCTATCAGCTGCTAGCTCTGAGACAACTCTGCCTCTTGCCATTTCCTCCCCTAAACACACTCATCCCACCATCTCCTGTGTCCTCTGTGGCATCCACCTAGCCTGCTCCCGTGCTCCAGGCCCTCTGCTATCACTGTCCCTCTGACCTCCACCCACCCATGTCTCTGCTTTCCTGCTTCCTGGCTGCCCTTGCCTGCCTCAGCCTCTTGCTCCCACTTCCAGACCAAGCCTGCATGGGGTTATTTATTCTCCTCTGGCAGAATGAGGCTGTCCCGAGTCTTGGAGGTGGGCAGTTGCAGGCAGTCCTGGGAGGAATGACAGTGCCCTAGCAGTAGCCCGTGGGTCTCATCTGCCGAGTCCTCCCCTTCCCCACCTGCAGGCAGAGTCTGACCCAGCCTGTGACTGAGCCTGGGACAGGAAGTTTCTTGCCCACATCAGAAACACCTCATTCTCACGCCCCTGCAGAATGCCCCACATCCCTCCAGGGTCTCCATGGGATGAGCCCACGCCCCCCACGATGGCTTTGTATGCGCAGCCCGTATCTCTCCCACCCTCCACTCCCCACCAGGCACTTCCTGGGGTCACCTCCCAAACAAACAGCTCTACAATTCCACTCTGGGGAGGCTCAGCTTGGACAATGTGGGAACAGGAGGCCCCCAGCCCAGCTGTGAGAGAGGGCAGCTGTCAGAAGATCCAGGGAAAAAGAGCCACAGAAGGGGCCATTGGGTCTCAGAAGCTTGGGATGGCAAAGACCATTACAGCCGGTGGCGGGCTGTCAGAGGTGTGGCCTGCAGATTTCCCAACATCCCACCAACACACCCCTTTGCTTAGGTTCCACTGGGCTCTGTGGTGGACCCACAATCAGTCCTAGTCACTGGGATAGCTGTTGGACTTCTGAGCTTAGGGTAAGCTCAGCGCTTAAGAACCAGGAGAGTTCTACTGTCTGTGAAGTTGCTGTCTGAAACAGCAAGAGTACGGAATAATCTGCATAATGAATTTATTATGCAAGCTGCCCTTCGATACCAGAACACTGTCCTCTGCATGGGCTGTGGAGGGGCAAATGTGATCTCAATTCTCTCTGTCCTCCAGGAAGCTTATTCTCAGCAGAGGAGAGAGCTTGATTTACACCTTCACAATAGAGCTAATCCATGTACCGATACAGCTGGCATGAACACTTCGAGGGAGGAGGCACTGAAATGCCACCTTTCATTAACCATAAATCCATAATTTTATATAATAAATATTCAAAAGTACAAACAAATTTCAGTATGAAAAAACGCTCTGTGTTTTGATAAAATCTTCTCATTTTACTAAAGGTTGAGTACACAGTGTGTGCAAAAACTGTTGGATTCTTTTGGATTAAAACACAAGCCCTTTTAGTCACCATGGGATATGGAGTAAGAAATGGAACGCAATAAGTGAACCACACATTAGGCCGACTCTAAAGCATTGTTTAAGAACCAAAAGAATGTGGTAACACCCAGGGACACCATGCACCCGGGGCTCCAAGATGCCCGTGCATGCTCTCACCCTTTAGGAACAGAAATGCTTGGTCTCCTTTGCAGGAAGTGGCATCAGGGCAGGGGAACCTGGCCCTGGGGGCAGGGGGAACTTTTCCACTGCTTGTCACAGTCTTCCAGGGCCCACCTTAGGTAGGGAATTAGGAGGCTCTCCCAGGCCCACCCCCTGGGGAACCTCATTTTCAGAATGGGAGGGCCAGAGGAGGAGCACAACAGGAAAGGAAGGCGAAGTCCTGGCCACTTAATGAGGAGTCAAGAGAGAGGTGGAGTGGTGGGAACTGGGGGAAATGTTGATTTGATTTGACTGTGAGATGTTAAGCTGAACTGAATTTAAACCTTACAAAAACAGTGCTCTATGAAGCTGGACAGCTATACAAGGCAGTACTCATTTCTAGCTTGCATCAAGACCCACTTTTTTATCCAGTACCCCCTAGCAAACCTCAGAAGAACCATGCTGGCATTTGTTGGCCCAAACTGGCCAAAGGAGCCCAACCTCAACGGCCTTTCCAACTGGTATGACCATGAATCATTCCTTTCTCCAAGGGCTTCATTAATGTCACTGCAAGAACCTCTAATTTTCTTCCATATTTATCATTGGGAAATAAAAACTGTTTACTTACTCTGCATGCCAAAGGATAGATTCAACTGATAAAGAAAATTATAAGATTAACAAGCACAATTTCCCTGTCAAGTGCGGTCAGTGTTCCATCCTCTACCCTGTGAGGAACGTGGCCCTGCCCTGTGGCCAATGTGGCCCTGCTCTCTGGCCAGCAGGATGGGCAGAGGCAGCTCTAGCAGGGCCTGGGGCTGCAGACCTGACCCCAGTATGGACCAGGAGCCCCCTACCACTCCCCACAAGGCCACTGACACAGAAATGAGAGAGTTGTCTTTCCCTGTCCACACTAAGCTAAAGGTCGAAGATGATTGCTAGAGTAAAGGGAACCACAAAAAGAAATGGAAAAAATGTAGCTGGCAAACATAGTGTGGTGGAGCCTGTAACTATTTGTATTTCTCAAAGCAGGACACAGGGTTTAGTGTAGCACGAAGAATGACATCTACCAAACAAGCTAAAAATACGCTATAAATCCTCTAACTTTTCAGAAAGCAAACACACACACACACACACACACACACACACACACACACACACACACATCCTGTCTTAGTTACTTTTTGTTGCTGAGACAAAATACCTGACATCCAAAATTAAAGAAAGAAAGGTTTATTTAGCTCACAGTTTGTGGAGGTTTCAGTCCATAATCAGGCAGGGTGGCAGGGCACAGGAACAACACTTTAAGGGAGCACAAAACAGCAAAAACATGAGCAAAAGGGGATCCGGCAAGTCTTTTTTCCTCCCTGATATTGTAAGCAGGCTATTCCCACCCAGCGGGGCGTACAGCACTCACACACCCTCTCCTTGTCCTCCTATTGCACAGGATGAGGATGTTTACAAAGAGAAGAGCCCAGCCCCCTGCTGAGTCACTTTAAATTTGTAAACTTCTCAAGTTGACACAATGTATCAACCATTATACCTTTGCATACACTTAAAAAGAAAGAAAAGAAAGGGAGGGGGAAAGAAAATCAGTCTATAAATAATTGAGGAAAATGAAGAGCATATGGAAAACTAAAAACTTAAGCTATTAATATTAAAACACAAACTATACTGTTTGCCCAGGAAACTCATGAAATAGCACTGACAGAGGTAGATAGGGTAACACTTACTGGAAAATCTGAGGCCCATGGGAAAGGGATGCAGAAAAAGAAGAAACAGAAAGGTGCGCGAGGAACAGTAACAAAAGAGTGCTGGAGATCTCCTCCATGGAGGGAAAAGGAAAAGCTACAGCAGAAAGTGACAAACCGAACCAGTCAGACGTAAGTGTGCCATGCTAACACAGCTGCATTTTACACAGCCAATAACTAGTTAAAAACCACAGAAGCAGGAACACCAGCCACTTCAAGAATAAACAACCAGGACCTAAGTTCTGTGAGACTAACAGACCCCTATGATCTGTCCATAGAATCCAAATCCCTCACTAACAAAGGAGGTGGAGACGCAGATCCGTAACATGAACCCAGAGAGCCTGAGACATGCCGAGCCATGAATCTTGCACCATCCAGGGCTTGCTCTAGCCTGTAGGTCAGTTGAGAATTCGCATCTGAGCTGTCCCCGGCGGTTCTGGGACTGAGGTCACCCTGGGAGAACATGGGGTGGAGGACGGAAATAAAATAATCAGTGAAACTCAACTGATGGATATGTGTCAAATGCATCTCTAAAGAGAGAGAACGAGCAGTTTACAACAAAACCAAGAGCGACCACTTATCTGGCCATAGAAAAATCCTGAAGAAATTGAAAAAGGCAGAAAGTTTGAAATGAAGCTCACATTCCAAACCATAAAGACCAATTGACAGTGATAGCCTATTGGAAGCAGCATATAAAACAGATGGAGCTTGCCAACTTGCTCACAAAACATTTTGAGTCTGGAATTTGTACATTAATAGATGGAATGTAATGATAATCCAACAAAGGAAAGGAAATCCTAAAACAACATGCAGGTGTGTGATATCTCAGGAAAGACTTGGAGAGAAAAGTTCATCTTTTTGCTCTAGACTTTATGCTTTCTGAATTCTCTAACTGTGCACATGTACTACTTTCTTAAAAGCATATGGATGAGTTCACTTGGATGGGGAGATGCAGGGCTTACTTTGCTTTTTTTCTTTTCAGTGTCTTTTATCAAATATTACATTTTGTCAACAAAGGCAGGATAGATAGTATATTCATCTCTTGTTAGTTAATGCCGAGGAAAAATTATCAGATGCCTACAATGTACTCAGTGCTTCTTCTAGCTCATGTGAAACAGGTGTGATATCAGTGGGTCTGGTCAGGGCCTGGACCCACTGGGCAGCAGCTGCACCCGGCCATCTCTCCCTAAAGGCTCAGGAGCTCCCTGCTGAGCCCTCCCATGGGCAAGGCCCCCGGCCCTGAGCCTAGTACAGTGCATCCCATGCCAGTGAGCAATTCCTGGGTGAGTCTTTGTCCATGTCCTGTGGTTATAGCTCAACACTTCAGGTGGGCTGTAAGGAATAAATACATACAGTACTTAGCTCACAGGGCCCAAACCTTACCCTAACCCTAACCTCCTTACTTCAAACCCTCTGTTCTGGACACCACACCTGGTCAGCTCAGGGCCACCTGCACCCAGAGCAGTAATGTCACCTCAGGTCCTCTAGAAGTGGGATCAGAGCTAGGGTTCCCTGATGTGCGTGTGTCTTTCTCAGAGCTTGGATCTCGACGTGGCTGTTGACCATGTCATCCCTCATGTCTTTTCATTTCTTAAGAGAATCTAAGAGAAAAATGCTCCTAAGAGCTTATGTTCTTGGGGAGATGTTTAGCTTTCTTGATACACTAGACTTAGATAACAAAAACTGCAACTCACTTTTCCCTCTTTCTCTGCCTTGTGAGATTAAAAGGTTTAGCTATGGTCATTAGAACAGATAAACAGAAGATCTTTCTTGGTACAATCTCTCTTCAATGCTCCCATCCTTTATTACTACCACCAAAAATAAAGGACTCAATTCTCTTTCCCACTACTGGGGATTGAACCCAGGGCCTTTGCACTGAGCTACATCTCCAGTCCATTTTTATTCTGAGACAGGATCTCGCTAAGTTACTGAGTTGCTCACAGTGGGCTCAAAATTTTGAGCCTCTTGCCTCAGCCTCCCAGGATGCTGGGATTGCAGGCATGCATCACCACATACAGCTAGGACTTCATATTTTTAAAAATTGATTTGAAGAATATTTTTGTTTATATTCTTTTGGTATTGTTATTTGGTTACTTTTTACAGGAAGTAGATAGCATAAATACTTTGACAAATAAATAAGTAGGTCCTTCGTTAATCATGAAGGTAGAAAGGAGAGAATTGTCTCCACTGCTGGTTTTTCTAGTTGACAGAGTAGAGAGCACTTTCTGAAGAATTTATCAAGCCAGCTCTCTCTGACCTTAGAGGAGAATCATGCTATGAACCTCTCTCTACTGTAAATGTTGCAGGAACACTTCTGAGTTATGGCCTGGGATTCCTCATTAAGACTTTCCACACTAATGGTCTGTAGGAACCATTTAGTTGAAGAAATGTCCCAACACAGTCTGGCAAGAAACAAGTGTAAATTCATAATTTACCCAACAAAAGTAGCAGTCATTTCTTCAAGACATGGGAGTATATGCACATGCTTGGCTTGGGGTCCCAGGAACATCCTGGGCAGCAGTTGCAGCCACAGAGGAGAAGAGGGAATTTCCCGTGCAGACCCTGATGACGGGATTGCTTTCCCCCTGAGTTGTCAAAATCAAGTTAAGAAATAGGCTTGAAAGGAATATGCAGGCTCATACATGAAAAAGTGTCACTTCGTCTAAACACCGAGGGACTTGAACACAGGCAAAGGCTCTCTGCCGGAGCTGTGACAGGATGCAGCTCCTGTTCTGAGGCCATGAACACTCAGAAGCTGCAGGAAAACATGCTCGTCCCACCTGCCTGAGTCCTTTCGTGTCAAGTGTCCTGTGAATTCTGTGAAGCAGACCGTGGACGAAATTTAATAGAAGAAACAAAGCTTCTATCAGCAACATATGAACATTATGATCCACAACAGCTTAAGTTCACCCCATGTACAGGTCTGAGTCTTGTTTTCCTCCAGATTTTCCCCAGATCTGTTGTCTGAAAAGAGGTTTTCTTTATCTCAAATAAGGCATAAAACTGATTTGGTTTTACATCTTGTTTTGTTTTGCTTTTTGTTCTGGGTATTAAATCCATGGCCTTTGCACTGAGCTCCACCCCAGCTGCTCACCCCTACCTTTTATTTATATACTTATTTTTATGAGATAATGTCTGGCTATGTAGCTCAGGCTGGTCTCAAACTTGAGGCAATCCTCCTATTTCAGCTTCCTGAGTGCTGGGGTTACAGGTGTGCACCACCACACCTGGTCCCCAGCCCTTTTTAAAAAAACTCTTTTTAAATTTTGGGACAAGGTCTCACTAAGTTGCCCAGACTGGGCTTGGACTGGCAATCCCCCTGCCTCAGCCTCCCACAGTGCTAGGACTGCATGTGTGTACCAATGCACCCTGCTTCATAAGCATGTTAAACAAGAGTGGGCTTGTGGCCGCCTGGCTGTTGCCCTGTGGGTGGAACTGTTCCATTTCATGTCATGTTGAGTTCCCACTCCTGTTTCTGAGATACAAGAGCACAATAAATAGATTTTGAGTTCATGACACAATTTTCCAATTTTTTAAAAAAGTTCTATTTATTCCTTTTGACAAATTCCAGCAATATGCCAAAAACATGTTGATCCTGAAAGCAACTTGATTTCATAAAAATGTGGTTCTTTAATAAAATGCTAGATTTGAAGTATAGGTCTTTTACTTATGATTTTCACCTCTGTAACCACAGAGGAAATTGACTTCCAGTTTTCTTTTTCACCAAATATTTTCTTGGGTTTCACCATAAATTCATAGTTTCGTAACATGCCTAGTTCTGGGGCCATTTGTTATATGAAGAATTTACTGCTGGAAAATTAGGTAAAACTTTTCTCTAAGACATCTGGAATGTGAGACCATTAGGCATGTTAGATTTTGAAATCTTTCATGTTTCTACCGTGATGGGTGGTCTCACTTTTTAACCTGTTCTTGGTCATATTTTGGTAATTCATGATTTCCCAAAGAGCCTTGAATTCTTCTAGAGTTTAAAATGCTTGGGATGAAATCTTTACAGAGTAATTCTGTCTCTGAAAATCTTCATATCTTCCATTCCTTTGATGTGAGTCTCTTACTTTGGTTCTTGACTTTTTTCCTGGAGAGGCTTACAAGGGACTGATTGATTGATCTTTTCCTTGAAGGAAGGTTTGGTTTTGTTTACTTATCCTACTGTTTGCTTACGTATCTTTGTTTGGATTCAAGTTAGCAAATGACTTCTTTGGAGTTTATGAATATGTTTCTCAAGGTTCCTTCGGTTCATTTCACTGTACATTTTCCACATTCTTGAATAACTTTTAGTTAACTTTTTTTAGTTAACTTTTATATTTTTAAACATGTTGCTCTTTCCTTGGAAATATTCAAGGCTATGGAATTTCTTGTTTTGTTTTTTACTATAATTTTGGACCCATATAAAAAGTTCTTATTGTCTTTAACTTCTAAAGAGGGCATCATTTTAGTTCCAAGTTTGATCTAGGACTATTTTTCAATCATTACTATTTTGGCAGTCGGGAAAGATGTCATGTGAGCATTGTTTTTCATGTCTGGCTGCATCAGTAGGGATCTCCTGAGAGATCCAGAGCCGGCAGGATTGTGGACAAAGAAAATCGATGCTGCAAGGCGGGAAGGCAGAAGAGCCGGGCATAGGGGGCCCAGGCGAAAGTGCTCAGGGCTCTGGCAGTCGTGAAGAGACGTCTACCACCCAGGCCCTTGCTATGCCTTTTTGCTCCTTATGCTCATAGATAGCGTACCCACCCCTCAGTGGACAGGACATGGGCTTCACTCAGGTGGCCAAGTCAAACCCTAACCTCGTCCAGAAAGTCCTTGCCCACACACAGGATAGAGTGTGTCTCTGGGCCCAGTGGACCCACAATATTAACCATCATACCAGCCTCATCACACTTTGATTAGAAAACACAAAAAGTTCAAAAATTTCCTTTCTGTTCCCCTGAAGGTTTGACCTCCAACCTTGAATGACACCTTGGGAAGCATCAACATGGATGTTGCTGCTGTCCCTTTGTGATATTTTCTTTGTTCATCTTTTTACTTTCTTTGTTCAGTTTCTGTATTAATTTTCTATTACTATCATGTAATACCTCAGTCTGAGTGCTTTATAAAGAAAAAAGGTATATTTAGCTTACAATTTGGGGGGCTAAATGTTCAAACAGCATGGTGGAAGCTCTGGTGAGGGTTCCCTGGCTATCACATACTGCAGATAGCCTCATGGTAGGGGTAAGAGGGTATTCACAGAGTGATTGGAGGTCAGGCTCACTCTCACAAGAACAAACCAGCATCCCAGGGGTGCTCCATTAATCCCTCCCGAGAAAAATGCCTGAAGTGACCTCCACAAGTTTCTACCTCCCTACACCAGTGCCCTAGGCCAAGCCTCCAACACAGGAATTGTACACACACCCAATCAAAACCACAGCAATTTCTAACGCTTTTACTTTAAAAAAAAATTATATAGTGCTTAGAAGCAAGGCTCTGGAGTCTAATTATCTAGTTTTCTGGTCCACTGGCATCACATCCATCTCCCGTGTGAATGCCTGGGATATGGCAAACACCCAACAAACCTTACCTGTGCTACTTTTTCTGCTGTTGTCTTATTTTATATTATAGATAACAAAGCATGCATCACAAATACTGAAGCATTCAATCCAAACATCTATGCATTTTAATAGGGTGAACTAAAACCCATATAAATTGATTTCCCCTCTATTTCAGCATCTCTTTCTGTTACATTTTCTCCTCATTCGGATTTCTATTTCATTTTTTCTTTTGCTGATTTTGTGTTTCCAGTTTTCATCACTTTTTTATTTTATTAAATCATTTTATCAGGCCCCAATGTATTTGCTGGGGAAGGGACTTTTCAAAATGGGAGGTATTTTTGACTGGTGACTAGTATCTGTTCAGTCTCTCTTGTATCCAGCCCTGAGCCACATGTGAGAGGGACACAGACAGGTATAAGAGTGACACTTGCTCTGGGCAGCTTAAGCCCTAGCTGAGAGACTGCGAGAAAAAAAACAAAAAGCAGGAAGTAATAAGATCAGGTTTCTGCTAAGTGCTCTGAAGGTGCAAGGAAGATGAAGAGGTGGGAACTGTGCTCCTCAAGGAGGATGCTGGAGGCCACACAGGCTGTGATGGCCCTTCCTAAAGCAGCCTCAGAACCTGTGTGCCTACATGGTGGAGAGTGTGCTTCCATCCTGGCCTCTGGAGCCAGGAAGTGAGACCTCCTACCAAAACCAACGGGAGGGCCCTTGTGCATCCCAAGGCCCCTGTCCTAGGCCTTGTCTTATCCTTGTCCCGGAAGAGCAGCCTACAACGCCTCACGATGGAGCATCACTTAGCTAGGACTTTCCACACACAGCCTTTGCCGTTTTGAGGTAGTTTCCTTCCCTTTCTAGTTTGTTGAGCATTGCTTTTATCATGTAAAGGCACGGAATTTTGTGGGGTGCTTGTTGCACACTGACTTAGATGGTGTAGGTTTCCCTCCTTGCTCTGTGGATGTGGTTACTACATCGTCTGCCTTTCCCATATTGAGTCACCTATCTGTGCAGCAGTGACCCCGCTCGGTCACGGTGCACAGCCTTCTTGCTGTGCTGTTCACTTGGTTTGCTAGTGTTCAGCTGAGGATTTTGCAGCAGTCTTTATGATGGCTAGGGTCTGTAGTTCATTCTTCTTCAGATCTCTTTATCTGGCTTGCAAAATGAGCTTGGATAGGTTCTCTCCTCTTCTGTTTCTTGGGCGAATTTGCGGGGCCTTCGTATTGCTCTGGGAGACACCGGCAGAGCCATCTGGCTGTGCTTTTGCTTTGCTGGGAATAGTTGGGTTTCTGATCCACCCTCTGCACCATTCATAGGTCTGATCCAGTTTCTTTACCTTCCTGACCCAGGCATGGTGGGCTTTTCTAGGAATGTGTCCATTTATCAAACTTGGTGGGATACCATATGCTTTTACCCAGTTTTTTAAATGTCTATAAAAGCAGTTGCAATGCCCCCTAATTTATTTCTGGTTTTATTTTTAATTTTCTCTCTTTTTTCCTCAAAGTAACTTTATAAACCATTTCCGTAGGCCCTACCTTGTTTCCATCATCATCCACCTCATTGTCTTTTTTCTACTAGGTTCGGCCTTAATTCTTTCTTCTTTTTCTAGTTTTTAAAAGATGTGTATTATGGATTTGATATCCTTATTCTTTTCTAACGTAAGCATTCACGGTTATAAATATCTCTAGGGGTTGTTTTTGCTGCATCCCACAGATTTTAGTTTATTATATTTTCAGTTTCATCAGTCTGAAGGTATTTTCCATTTTCCCTTGTGATTTTTTAATTTGATTCCTTGGTTATTTAAGAGCGTGTTGTTTTATTTCCACAAGTGTATGAAGTTTCCTGCTTTCCTTTTGCTTATTGGTTTCTAGTTTCATCCCAGTGTGATCAGAAAAGATGTTTTCCATTATCTACATTGTCTACAACTTTTTAAGCTGTTTGAGAACCTGATCTGTGGTGTTGCCTGGATAGTGTTCCATGTGCATTTGAGAAAATGTAAGCCGGGCTCTTGTTTCATAGATGATTCTGTTTACCACAGTACTCCCCACCCCATCTGCAATTTCACTTCTTCCATTTCTAGTTACTCACCATCAACTGCAGCCTGAGAATGTTACTATTCCACAAAGCACTTTGAAAAAGAGAGAGACTACATTCACACAGCTTTTATTATTCTATATTTTTATAATATACAATAATTTTATTTTTAGTTATTGTTATTAATCTCTTAGTGTGAGTAATTGGCAACTAACTGTAAGCATGCAGTACAGGAACAAACCATGGCATATAGAGAGAGCTTGTGGCACTGTCTGTGACTGTTGGCACTCACAGGGGGTCCTAGAACACTTTCTCCATGGGTAAGGGGTCCGCTCCATGCCTGTGAGATCCGATGGTCTTGCTTGTGTTTCCAGTCCGGTTTTATTACTGATCTTATGTCAGTTGAAGGTGGCAATGTGGAAGTCTCACCCCATGGTCTTAAGCTGTCTACCTTACCTTCGATTCTCCCCATGTTTGTGTCACACATTTAGGCATTGTGGGGTATGGAGTGTGTGTGTGTGTGTGTGTGTGTGTGTGTGTGTGTGTAAACACAATCCACAGAGGATAGGGCTGGAGGAAGTGTTCACCACCTTGGAGGCCAAAATGAGGTGACAGCCCCAGAGAGCACAGACTAGGAGAGAACGTGGGACTCCAGCCAACAAGGCTACTCAGAGGGGAGCCGTGGTGCAAAGGAAGCAAAACACCTCCTGTGTGTGAGTGTGACTGTGACTGTGAATGTGACTGTGAATGTGGCTTTCCCTAGCCATGTGTTCGCTTGGTTTCAGTAGCTCCTTAGCTGGTTTCAGAACTCACAAAGTGGTTCTTCGTGTATGGTGTTTCACATTCAGCATTTTCTCAGGGGAATGAGGGCATGGAGCCTCCTCCCTCTCTTCTTGCCAGTAGCCCTCTGAGAGAATTCTTTTAAGAATATATAAAGCCCGCATTTCACAAGTTGCTCAATGATTCTCTGAGGTTCACAGAAGGTTCCAAGCACAAGAAGCTCTTTCCCAGCAATGCTGCAGGCTTGGCCTCGGCTGGAGTGAGCCCAGTGTCACTACAGTAGTCAGGACCTTGGTTCCTTGGTGAGTGTAGTCCCTCAGATCCCAAGACCTCTCCCAGCTGCCTGCTCGTCCCTGCCTGGCAAAGCCCACAGGCGAGTTGGTGCATGGCGGATGGAGCCCTCCCCTCATGATCCTGAGCAGATTCATTGCTGTTGGTTTGAGTAGGATCTCAGCCTCCTGGGGACTCTAAAATTCCCACTGACTGTTTCTCAGGAAACGTCTTGCTTCTATTAACATCTGAAAAGACATCAACAGAAACCTGGCTCTGTGTTCCAGGAGGTCTGTTTTATTGTTTACATTCTTCTTACTTTGCAGCCCTCTCGTGGTTTTATCTCTCCCTCCTCTCTTATATGGAACTGTATAAGAGGTCAAATTTACTAGGTCACACAGAAAATCCCCATACGTACCCCACTTGGGCTGTGTGAGAGTTGCGTGGCACCCTCTGCTCAACGGTCACTCTTATTACTGCTGATGTTCCCAGCCTCTGCAAAGACGGGAACAGCAAGGGTCTCTCAGCTTCCTCCTCTGTCCTGGGGAAATAGTGGTGGGTCCCTTGCACTAACTGGGGGCTTCCCCTGCCCTCTTGGAGACCAGGACTCAGGAGAAGCAGTTCATTTGGGAGGGAACTGGGGACACAGTAAGGGAGAAGGGCAGGGAGTCAAGAAGGAGAGGAAGGCACCGGGTCCACTGTTGAGAGGGTGGCAGTTGCAGGCAGGTGGAGCCTGTGCCCCTGGTGCCTCTAAGCTGGTGGCAGGTGGTGCACAGCTGTTCTGTTTAGAGCACGAGGAAGTGACAGTCATATTCACCAACTATTCCCAGCCACTGAGTGCTATAGTTTGAATCTGAAATGTTCCTGGAGAAGGAGGTGTCAAAGGCCTAATCCTCAGCTGAGGCCTTTTGAGAACAAGAAAAATGCAGTTGCACCCAGTCCTCACTACTTTGAAAATCATCCAGTTTGGCACTCACATGAAAGTTCAGACCCAGCGCTTGGGAGTTACTTGGTTCCCAGCACAGGAATTGGACCTCGTCAGTGGCATCACCTCTGGACCCTGCAGTGCCAGCAGTTTGTCTGATGCATGCTGTTTTCTGTGCTCATGCATCACCTGGAAAACAGTAAATGCTGAATACCTCTCTCGTAACAGGCTGCTTCTGGGATGATGTCAAAATGAACCTTTTTTCTTTGTAAGTTGTCTCAAGTATTTTGTGACAGTGTTAGACAGATTATGACAGGTTCTCTTGAAGCACACTGATTCTTCAGCATTTCTGACCCTGGAGCTAACTGTCCGAAACGCTGTGTGCATGTATGCGTAACTACTACGCACTAATTCAAAAGGGGAGAGTCTCCAATCTGACAGTTGGCACTCTCAGGTGGTGGGAGGGTGAGGCTGGTGGGATGGGTACCAGGCTCTTCTGCTCCCTGGGAGTGAGAGAAGAGCCCTCCCTTCCTCTGTAGCCCTCCAGCCTGGTTTCTGAGAGCCTCAGGGAGCAGGACAGACCATGATTTGGCAAATAAAAAATCTTCCAGTTGGTGACCTTTTCTTTTGGCCAAAGGCATTTACAAGAGGATCAATTGTCGTTCAAGGGAAAGATCAATTTTCTGCTGACCTTACTGTGCAGCTCTGCATACGATCCAGTGAACCCATTCTTACAGTAATAAAATGTCTCAAGACATTACGATCCCTGACAATCTGGTGTGCACAGACCTTGTAAAATGTGCTGATATTAATGACCACAGACAACCAGAGACAAGCTGTGTCTACATCAAAGATACAGCTTAATTTTTAACCAGCTAAAATACACACACACACACACACACACACAGAGTGTTGGAAACACTGGTCAACTTAGTGCATTTGAACAATTTGTAACTGTGGGGGTTCTGCGTTATCCTACCTCCTCCGCCCAGCCGTGAGCAGCTGTGATAGGTTAGTGAGTGGGATCAGCCAGGACCATGCCTGCTTCTGGCTACTTTGGGGAGGGAGTGGGGTAGAATCCAAGGCAGCAGGAAGGGCTGTGTCCCTGTAACCATTTCTCTAGGCACCGTGGTACCTCTCAACGTTAGGTGATATTTTGTGCCAAAATAAAATGCCTGGGTCAGAGAGGTGAGTTGGAGAGGTATTTACAGGCAAGAGGTGGCAATTTAGAGATGCCAGCCATGTGTGTTCGGCCTGTCACAAGAGAAGTATTCGGCATTCACTGTTTTCCTGGTGGTGCAGGAGTACAGAAAACAGCACGCATCAGACAAACTGCTGGCGCTGCAGGGTTGCAGGTCCAGAGGTGACGATGCTGGCAAGGTCCAGTTCCTGTGCTGAGAACCAAACAACTCATAAGCTCTGGGTCTGAACTTTCATGTGAAAATTCAATGAGTGCCAAATGAGACAAGTTTCAAATTTGTGAAAGACGAGGTAGGGAGGACTGGGTGCAACTGCATTTTTTTGCTTTTTCCTCCTTGGCGGATATTGGCACCACAGAGCCGCATCTGCCCATTTCCTGTCTCTGAGGACCCCGCACAGACCAGGCCTGTGACTCTGTGTGGAGTGAGGGATGCAGGTTCCAGGCCGCCTCTATTGGCACGTGTTTGGAGGAGAGATGAAAGCAGACACACAGCCCTCGGGACAGAGCATAGCCCCCTCCACTGCACACTTCCAGCCCAGTGGTGGCACCAAACGGTCCTGGTTCTTGTCTTCAGAAGGCCTCAGTGCTGGCCCGGAGTTCTTGTACAATGGTATTTCCTCAAGATGAGGCATCCAAGCTGCTTTCCATTGCTGTAGCAAAGCACCCAAGGCTACATAATGCGTAGAGAACAGAGGTTTGTATAGCCTTGGTTTTGGAAGTCTTTGAGGACAGCACTGGTGTTGGGATGGTGTTGAGGACCTCATGGCCGTGGCATCACAGTGGCAGGCAGCCCTTGTACATGGGAGGGTGCACATGCAGAGACAGGAAGCAGTAGCAGGGAGGGCGGGGCTTGCTGCCTTAGGAAAATCCTCTCTTGAGAAGTAGCCAGTGCACCAAGAACCACACCAGTTCCTCCTAGGACAGAGCCCTAGCAACCTCCCCAGGCTCCACCTCTTCAGGCCCTACTGCCTGCTGCCACTCTGGGGATCAAATTCCCACCACACTCAAGCCACGTCCAGGTACAACAGAGACAAGCTGGCCTCATGCGTCTCCCATATCCTTGTCACCCATCTGAGCCCACCAAGAGCAGCGCTGGGGTCTGGGCCAGCTCCCCCAGAAGCAGAAGGATGCCTCTGTGGGTATGAGGTGCACAGCTAACCCGCGCTGACACAGGGTTTGGAGAACACAACAGTCCACACTCAGCAGCCAGATGCTGAGGACCTGCCGTGCACCAGGCAGGTGCTGGTGCTGGTGCAGGTGAGGACTTGGACCCCTCGGCCTAATGACATGGGGGACACAGATGAGGAGGACACCAAGTGACCAGGGCCAGCTGCTCAGCCCTGCCCTGCATCCAACATTTGCCCACCGATGCAGCCTTTGAAAGTGGCCGAGCCTTCCTGGTATCTGTCCCCCCCTGTGGTGTGGTCACATGGCCACCTGCCAGCGCTGCGGCCACAGAGCCTGGGTGAGTTCAGCACACTGCCTGTCATTCACCATGTAGTCCATGCACTTGGTAATGGAATATTGGACTGACGGTTTAACTCTGTGGAGCAAACTACATACTATTATCTGACAGGTTCTGTGGATCAAAAATCCAGGCCAGGAGACCTGGGTCCAGGGTCTCAGAGCCTCTCTTGAGCTCCATCCTGGGGTCCATCTGGCTGGGCCATGGAAGATTCCGCTGGGGAAGCATCCACCCCTGAGGGATCCAGAGGGCGCAGCTGTGGGGAGGCAGGACTGGGCCTCGGCTGCTCCACAGCAGGGGGTCGCCCTGCCTCACCGCCAGGCTCTGCTCTCACTTCAGAGTCTGCAGCAGGGGCGGGCTGCCAGAGCAAGAGGTGTCAGTCCCCTGTCCACCACTTGCAGAAGTGACAGCTGCCACTGCTGCGTTACATGGGTTGTGTCTCTCCACATTCACAGGAGGAAATTGCCCAAGGTCATGAAGACAGGAAGTAGAAATAATTGCCAGTCATCTGGGATCCTGCCTGCCAAACTGTTTTAAATATACTTTAAATCTGAATGTTTTAAATTATACAGTAATGATGAATAATGCATAATTATTATAATGTAATTATATAGTCTAGAAATCCATCAGGGGGATGAAGTTAATATAGAGGTCATGTCTTCCTCCAGGAAACCTGAGAATCCGCCAGGGTGACCACAGGCCCAGGGCTCAGGGAGGAGCAGCTGTGTCTCGGCAGGCTGTGGTGGGGCAGACGATGGTGGTACTCAAGCAGCAAGGGAGGTGGCAGGAGGTGACCTGCACCTTGTCCTCTGGGCCTTGCCCCTACTCAGTGCTTGTCCAGCTGTCTGTAGGACAAGGAGGCTGGGATCTACACTGTCTGGATTCCTGAGACTGTGCTGCACCATGGCTTCCTTGGCCAGTTAGGCCCCTCCACAGCTGTGTCCCCAGACCTGTGACCGCCTTCCCTCGTTTCTTCTGATCAGGGTGACTACAGCCTCCTCTTTTGTGTATTTCTGGGCCACAGGGTTATCGCAAGGACAGAGCCCAAAGAAGGTGAGGAGAATTTGGAAGACTTCTGCTGGTGCTTGCTTACCAGAGAACAGCTCTGACTGGGCCGACGGGAAGTTCAGGGTGAGAACGATTTGAAAACAGGTGGTGGCAACTGGACCCTGAGGGCACAAGTAGCGCCCAGAGGGGCCCTCTGGAGGCTGTGGGCACAGGCCCTGGAGGGTGAGGCAGTGATCAGGGCATTAGAATGAATTTGGGTCAAACACTACTAGAGAGGAAAGGGCCGCCTGGAGAAAGGCCTGGAGGGAGAGGAGTAAGAAATCTTGGAACTGATTTAACGGCATGAACACCAGGGGGTCTAGAACAGGTTTGTATGTTACCATTTTCATGACACAAGTGTGTCGCTGCAGTTTTCATTTGTTCCACAAATATTTCTGAGTACCTGCCATGTGGCAAGTACTGTTCTAGCTGTGTTTGACCTTAAAAAGATCAAAAGAGCCAGTAGATTCGCGACTCACAACGTTTGCATTCTGGAAGGCGGAGGTGATGAGAGAACTGAGCCTAGTGTGAGCTGCAGTAGTTTAGGAGGTGGTGACAGTGTACAGTGAACTGTTAAGGCTTCGCATTACACATGGGTTCGTGGCAGGCCTCATTGCTGATGCAGGTGGATCTTGGGCCTGCTTCACGCACAGAGCCAAAAGGGAAAAAGAGAATAAAATCCACCATTCCCTGTCATGGTAGTAATGGGTTCATGTGAGGTTCATCAGAGGACCCTACACCCAGTGGTGACATTCTGCTGAGAAACAGGATGTTCACAAACCCATAGGGTGCCTCTACAAGTTACTCATTAATTTCAAAAGCATGGAATGGGGAACTTGACACTCATGGCATCAACCAAGCAAACAAAGTTAATGCCACCAGTAGGAGATAACTCTTCACTGTGTGCCTCAGTGACTCCGTACAGTGGGCCACTGTGATCCCTGAGTAGTATCCACAACACATACCCTCCCTTATACTCAGGAAGCATCTGGGGGCCCCAGGCATGAGAGTGTCCTACAAAATACCAACCTGCAGCCAACATGGGAGAAAAACTGACAGCTTCTGATGAAAGCAGAAATGGAGATTTTCAGTGGGACTGCTGTTTTCTTTGCCAGAAAAAGCACAATTGGGTCAGTTGGTAAAATCCAAATTCAGTCTACAGGTTAGAATAATCTATGAATGTTAATTCTAAGTTTTTATCATTATCCTGGGTTAATTGAGAGAATGTCCTTGTTTAAGAATAAAAAGAAGGAAAAATCAAAATCACACCTGCAATTCATCTCAAAAGACTTGAAGTAAATTCTAAACACTAAATACATGCACAGACCATGGAAATGTGGGAGAATGTTAACTTTTGGGAAATTGGCTGAAGGGTGTACCAGAAATCTGAATATGATTCTTGCAAGTTTTCTGTAAATCTGAAAGTATTTCAAAGTCTAGAAAGCATCTTTCACACATAAAATCACTGTCAGAAATTTTGGGAATTTCCAAAGCTTTTTGTATGTCAGCTTGTGACTCAATGCCAATAGATGCCACATTAAAGACATTTAAACTTAAAATAACTGACCAGGACAGTCATTGCTTAATATATCTTTTCCTGAGAATTTCTGGATCTCTTTACTTACATTAAGTTCTTTAAATGGAGGTCTTTGTTCTTTTCAGTCTTTCTTTCTGTTCTGTCTTTTAGTGGAGGATCCCCTCTCTCAGGTGACATTTTATGTAGCCTGTGTTCATACAAACACCATCACCTAGCTCCACAGTATTCCCATCACCCCAGAAAGATCCACATGCACATCAGCAGCTTCTCCCAGGAAACTGCTTACAAGTCACTCTGAACACGTTCACGTGGACATGGAGGATTTTATGGTTTGTGTCTGGATGTTCCTCCAAAGCCGCATGCAGTCATGGGGTGACCTTTTAGAGTTTATGATTGATTCATGGTCCTGTGTTGGAGTTTTGGGTGTGAATGCTACACCTGCCCCTGGGGCAGGTAGTTTGCATACAATGTAAGGGAGGGAAGGAGGCTTCCAGCCACTCCCCCTTTTACTCTTGTTGCTTTTGCTATCTTCCGCCACCATGACTGGTTGCCTTCTGCCATGTGCCACCCTGTCTTAGAGCCAGCCAAGTATGGACTGAAACCTCTACAAACTGTAAGCTGAATAAATAAACCTTTCCTTCCTCACTTTTGAGCATCAGGTGTTTTGTCTCAGCAATGAGTGAAACGTAATGAAGACAGACATGGACCTGCTGGTCCCAGGCTGAGGCACGTCAGCGGCCCTAGGGAGACCAGCCAGGGGGTAGCTCCTTGGCCTCGTGAATGTGGATACAGCGATCACGTGTGCCATTGTCAAGTTTTACTCACTAACAGTGCTCTACAGAAATGTGCAGACCTCCTATTATCTGCAATGTGAACATCTGCTTGCTGCTTTCCTGCCAATCTTGGAGTTCATGATGTAATTTTTAAAAGAACTTTCTATTTTGAAAGAAGCATAGATTCATAGAAAGTTGCCCCAACTCATGAGGCCAATGCAGCTGTCAGTGGCCTCTGAACTTCTTCCCACTGCAAGGCAGGAAGGCGTCACACGTAGACATGAGTGACTGGGGCCCTCTGTGGTGCCCACAGTGATACCCTGTCAGCACAGGAGCAGCGTCTGGCTGTGGGCACCCTGGCCCCTCACTGCTTGGCTTCTCTATAGAGGAGCAACGCCATCAATGAGGACAGAAGCTGGTGTTCTCCTCCCTCCCGTCCCTGCCATACTCTCCTCTGTAGTGTCCCCTGCTATCGGGTTAATAATATCCTTAGTTATTGCAGCCTGATCAGGCCTGCAATCTC
>PVLD010019426.1:0-26972 GCA_004027595.1 Dinomys branickii
TTTCTTTCTTTCTTTCTTTCTTTCTTTCTTTCTTCTTTCTACTCTCCTCCTCTGATGGCAGCATACTTTGAGCCTCCATTGACCTGGTGTTCATAGAGTTCACTTTTTTTTTTTTTTTTTTGTCTTTCTGAGACAGGGTCTTGCTATGTAGTCCAGGATCACCTTAAGCTCACTTTGTAGCCCAGGCTGGTCTCGAACTTGCAGTGACCCTCCTGCCTCAGCCTCCTGATTGCTGGAGTTACAGGTATGTGCCACCACGCCCAGCTTTTGAGCTAGTGTTTTAATTTCAGATACTAGACACAAAAGTCATGGAAATACGAACAAATCACAATCTATGGTTCTCGTTATTTTATTATGCAAGTAGAAGAGGTAAGCCTGGATATAATGTCAAGAAAGACTTTAATCCATGACAAATTTTTCATTTATTCAAAATAAAGTAATAAAATAGACACATAATATTTTTATTAGGAATGTTTATTTGTTTATAATTCCAAGAACATGGTCATATATCCATTCTAATTTTTGTAAATATAGTGTCCATCCTTTACAGAGTGATATAAAAGATATGACAAATAATATAAAATTGATGCTTTTATTTTATATAATAAAAGTTTTTAAATATTTGAATTTTTATTTTAATATATTATGTACAATGTAAAATCTTGAAACTACTAAACTAAAAATACCAGTGTTTTTCTTTTAAAATTGACATTTTATGATTATACTGGTGTAATGCTCAGGAGCTAAATCATGAGATCTAGCGTTTGTAAACTTGAGTAATGACAGAAGAAAACAGAGCCTCCTCTAATATTAGGCAAGTATTGTACTGCGCTGTGTTAGCTCTGTGTTATAACATATAACGTATAACACATAACTGGCATAAAATTTTATGTAGTCATATAAGTAAATACTACTTTTCAATTTTTATTTTACTTGGGGAAGTTAAAGGTGGAGTCTTTTGAAGACCCAATAAGCTCCAGATGGACAAAAATTTCCTAAAATAGAATCTAGGAACTTCCTTGCAATAAACTCTTTAGATGATTCTTGGAAGGCTGTCAGTTTTATTAAATGCTGATGCAGAGCAAATTTGGGCAAACTTTGATCAGAAAAACAAAATGTAAATATATTGACAATATATGTAAATATTGTTCCTGTAGCAAAATGTTCTGCTGAAACAAACTCAAGAAATGTTACACATAGTACTTTGCATGAAGATACACAAAAAGCATTAGGTTGGGAAATAAGTACCAAGTGCATTTAATGTGTTTAGCTATTAATCTTGGTTGATAGAGGGTCAGTTTTTCTTTATAGCTATTAGTATCCTCAAGTCAGTTTCCTTGTCAACTGTACCATAAAGCTGGATATGTCTTAGATGTGATCTAAGTTTTGCTGTTACCCTTGTTGCTAAATATAAAATTAACTTGATGATTAATATACATATGCAAGTTCATGAATTACAATTATGTGTTGGGCACAAGAAAAATCATTACATCTTATAATATAAGCTACTATACAAACAGATGTAAAACCAAATCTTTTATCCAACCTTCTTTTAGGAATCACTGTAAAGAATCTTTGTAAAGATTTATTTATGCTAGATATTGTATAGTTTCTCTTTTTTGAAAGGAATACATAGTCATCCCTTCATATCCTTGAAGAATTGGTTTAAGAAACACTCCTCCCAGCTGAGCACAAAACTCCAAGGATAACAAAATATATGCATGTTCATATCCCTTCCATAAAAAGCTAAATATCTGCATATGGTCTATGTATGTGTTGCCATGAATTTAATCATCCTTAGATTATTATAATACCTAATAAAATGTAAGTGACTGTCCCATAGAATTGCTTAGGGAATAATGATGAAAAATAAGGTGCAAAAAGAAAGTGTAGCGGGTTCTTGCTAGCATCAGATTTTGTGCTTAGTGACATTTGCAGCCACGTTTCTTCTCCTAGTGGCTCTTTGCACATGGACTGCTCTTCTGTGCCTTTTGCAGAACTTTGGTATTGGGAGGTGGGGAAGTAAGATCCACATTACAAGTATCACCAACAACTTTAAAAAAAAATGCTTTATGTGCTAAGAATATTGTTCACATTTTAAATAGTTATCTTCTAAATGATTGTGTAAAGCCACATGCATGCTATTCTGAATTTTGGATTAAAAACCTTAAAGCATTCAGCAGTCCTTTAAGGAAATGTTTGCCAACTGCTGCTGTGAAAGATTTCTAGTTCGAAAGCGCCCTCTTCTGTCAGTGTATCAAAATGCCAACAGATCGGGGTGTGATAACCGTTGCAGAGTGCAGTTATGTATTGGTTTACTAGGGCTCTCACAAGAAAATGCACAAAGTTAGTACAATACTTTCTTACCATGTCTTTCTGGGCATCTTACTCTCCTTAAAAAGGAACATGAGTCTTGGATGTAGGTTCCATTCTAAATGTTTCTCAAAATCCTTCACTAAGGACATAAGCAAGTACTCTGTTTTCAAATAAGAGAAAATTCCACTTCCAAATAAGGTGGGCATGATTGGGGGTATTTAACACACCACAGTACACACGTAATAATAGTTTTCTTTTGTTTTCAAGGACAATGAGAACATCCTCCTGGCATCTTGTCTGCATCACAATCTCACCTGACGGGCCATTCTATTTGCATCACCCCATCTTTTAAAGAAAGGATGCTTAAGCTATGCAATCACTGCTAAGACTCTCTCTACACATAGAGTCTGGATACATTGGACCACATTTTCTTTTTCTTTTTTAACATAGCAGAATTTTTTTTCCCTTTGGCAAATGATTTTACCCTTTAAATTTTATTGCAGGCAGTTTTTCATGTTCCTTGACCTATTGGGATTCAGTTTTGTCACTTAAATTATTTGTGTTTCTCAAGTTTAAAGAAATTATTATTCCAGAGGTTTATACATTTTTTTCTACATACGGTTATTCTGAAATTTAGGTATTGACCACTCCCTCAGCCTCTTTCTTCAAAGTCTAAATATTAAGTAAAAGTATGACACTTCCTGTGGCCATAAGCTATAGTTGACTGTAAAGATACTAGTTTATAAACCCTTTCAAGTGCAGAACTAGAAAATATTTTACTGTTATTTTACATCAAATTACTTGTTAAATTATTCCAAGACAAAATAATATAATGGAAAAATATTATTTCCTATTCAACTAGTGAAATCAAACATAAAACAGTAAATAGGTGTCTATGGGTTGAGAATATAAAACAATACTTTCTTGAGTAAAAAGTGGGAAACATAAGTTTGCAAATGCGTATTTCTTAAACAATACATTATCTGCTAAGTTTTACTGTTTATGATTTATTGTAGTCATTATTTTTATTAAATTAAAACCTGAGGTACTTGAAGCAAACGATCAAAACTTATAATAAGATAATAAACCCTTGGTCACTTACCTGAAAAAGTCTAGACTTAAATCTTACTTCAGATATTGTGGAATCCAGGTCAAATATTACCAACACTCTTTTCATGTATGCATTGCCTTAAGTTAGAGAGTTTCCCATTACATGGGGGCATGAAATACCAATTCAACCAACAAATTCCAAAAAAATGTATTAAAATGATTCAGTTTGGCCTAGCTGGATTTATTTAGCCATGTTAAACAAGTATCTGTGTGCATAGCGGTTAGCAGTCCGAACTCTGACCAACTCTAGTATTGTGCTTATTTCTTGCTCCCAGGGTTTGATGTCTCTATGGAAAGCACTTGAATCCATGGCATTATTGTGGGACTGAGGACATGGTAGTTTCTCAAAGAAAGGAATGCCAAGCTATGATATTTCCCTCAAAACTTAATGCTATACCAAAATATTAACACAGATTTTCTGCTGCTTCAAACTGTGACAAGAAAGCATGCATCACTTTTTAAAATTAAAAAGTCACCACGTTTAAAGAATAGTTTGTTAGATTTAATGAATAATTCTCCCATAGGAATCATGGTATTATTTCTTTGTTGACCATGTTCAGAAGCTAATTCACTAGAATAATGCATTTCGTAATGGCATTATTCTCCATCAATTCCCAGCAATACAGCACAGAGCAAGGCTAACGGGGTCTCTATTAATCAGGCGGCGTGTGGGCCGACGCACCTCATCTGACGACCTGAATAGTGAATCTCTCCATGAGTAGCTTGACACAGCCCCGCTGATTGTGCCTCTGCCATTCTCGCCTTGCTTATTCAGACAGGTGCTACTGTCTTCTCACTGCGTGTGGTTCACTGAACAAGAATTAGTGGCTTGTCACTGGCTGCACACACGTCCAGCCCTAGAAACTGGAGAGTCCACTATTATCTCCTGTGCTAAGCACACATAATTTCAGAAGCAAATAAGTTCTAAGAGCTGCTAGGAAGTCAGTAGCAATGTCAAGTGTAATTTCATTTTGACTAAGATATATAGAGGGAGAGATCTATATAGATGGCTGAGTGTAACTCTGAAGGAAAATACCACAGTGTAGAACACAGCTATTAAATATCAAAGTTTTTTACTTAATATTTGTTGCTGGGAGTAAACCAATCTCTTTGGAGCCAAAGATGTATTTATTCAGCATGAAAATGTGACTGGGAAGATATGCCACTGGAAACACTTCAAACAATTCAGATTTACTCACCGAAGCACTAACTAGTGAAGAGGAATGACAGAGACTATGCGTATACTTGTACCTTTTGTCCTTTTCATTTAAATCCTTACACTGAGCATTTCCTAATACTGCTAGTATTCCTTGCCAAAATATTTAACTTGTTGTATAAGGCACAAAATTCCTGTGTCTGGATCAAAATGCCCGACACTTACAACTTAAAAGAGAGGTTTGTTTTCGTTCCCAGGTTTTGAGGTTTCGGTCGACCATCATCTGACTTCAAAGCAAGAACATAAATGGCAGAAATACACAAAGGAGAGAAGCGACTCACTCATATCAGCCAGAAAGCAGAGCACATAGGAAAAGCACCAGAGAAGAAGGGCCTAGTGACCGGATAGACTTCCCGCGATCACACCTCAGATGCTGCCCTAAAACATGCTGAACTGTGCTTTATTGATCCTCTCAGCATCTCTGAAGCCAGAACAGTTGACGGAAAAGATCGATCATCATACTTACCTCGCTAGCTCATATATTTTCCAGCTATTAGTAATTTTAAAATTCCTTAGCAACATTGCAAAAATTATAGCAGATTTCAAACAATGCAAGATTATTAATATTCTGAAGCTCTTGAAGCAAATTCTCAACTTCTTAAATAGTCACGGTGACTAAATTATATAATACTAAATGTTAAAACATACCCTAAAGCTATTCATAATTGTTCGACAAGTTGTTTAGCTTTAAATTTGAATTCTCATTGTTTATCCTTTTTTACTTTTTATGTTCACATTATAAGCATTTAATCATTAACAGGTCATGATCTCTAAACAATATATTCTTGAAGTCTTTCTTTTGATATCTGATACTAAAGATTTTAATGAACATATACAGGGTAGTTATATAAACATGTAACAATAAAATACCAAAGACTTCTCTTTTAAAACAGAAAAGTCTAGTGTCTTAAGAAAATTTATTTTCTGTCACATTCCAGGTTCTGCTGCTATAACAAAATAAATGCAATTTGGCTCCTGGTTCTAGAGGCTGCAAGTGGAAAAGCACAGTGCCCACATGTGCTCAGTAGGTAGTGAGGGTCTCCGTGCTGTGCTATAGCAGGGCAGAGGCACCACCTGGCATGACACGGCAAGCAAGAGGCTAGGGATTTCTTCCTCCCCTTATAATACCACTAATATCATGAAGGGATACTTTCACATACCACCATCGGATGAACTTTAGTATGATGTTTCCAACATAAGAGCACTGAGACACATATTTGAATTACATCATTAGGTAGCGAGCTACTAGAAGCTTACTTCTTTCACCTAAAATAATTATTTAGAGTGTAAATTATTATTTTAATTTCATTTTTCCACAAATTTCCATTAATTTTGAAGGACATAAAAAGTACTGTAATCAAAATGTATAGAATGTTAGAGGAATTAAAAAAATAGACATCCTCCTAAATTATAAATCCAAACTCAGTTTTACCAAGGTGTTATATCAAATATACCTACCAAAAAGGAGAAAGACATAGAGGAGGAAGAAAGCGAAAAAATTATAACTACTGTCATCTTGGACAGAAACAGCAGTTTGAGATGGAAAAATGCTTCAAAACCAAAATACCTTATGTCAGCAACACGTAAAACAGCTCAAATGAATTCTATTTGGAAATGCCACACTGAACAGTTGCCGTCTTGATATAAAGGAGAGGAGAAGAGAGGAAAGGAAATTTTAAAAGGAAGGGAAAAAATGAGTAAAAGAGAAGGGAAAGGAAGGGAAGGGGTGGGGGGAAGGAAGAGAAGAGCAAGGAAGGGCAGGGCAGGGCAGTGCATGGAGGGGAAGAAAGGGCAGGGGAGGGGAGGGGAGGGGAAGGAAAAGATAAAAAATGAATTAAATTTTGGTAGGAGGAAAAAGTGGTATGTGGTAAACGTTAATAATCACACGTACATATGACGGACATTTCATTGGCATCAGTGGAAGTTTGCTAGGCTTGTTTATTTTTTTACATAATGCTTACACACTATATAACCAACTTAAGGAAGAAACCAAGCTTTCTCTTCAGTACAAAGCACTCAAGAAATAATTGGAAACATCATCAGATATTTGTAGTAGTCTAAATATATTAAAATAATAAGTTGAGTAATGGGATCATAAATAGGATTTTAGAGTCAGCCTGAACTAGTCTGAATCTCATTCTCCTCATTTACTACCTGGGTAACATTGTCTATTTAATTTCAGTTTCCTCGCATGTAAAACTGATGTAATGACATTTACTTCATGGGTTGTGAGAATTACTTAGTGCAGTTGTTACTTACTTCAGTTAACAGAAACCTACGGCAGTTCAGCGCCAGATAATATTATAAGATGACTGCCATTAACTAATGTGCTGTTATAAGTATGTCACATACCTCTGTTTCAGTCAAAAGTTGTCAATGTGGCCAATTTCACAGTCTTTATTTCCTACATAGAAAAACCGACGCTTGGGCTGCAGACACGATAACTGTCATAAATAGAGCCATAATAAGAGTTTTTGTTGCTGTTATTGTTATGGAGCAACAACCAGAAAACACATAGTCCTTCTGATTCACTAGAATGCCTGAAAAAGGTAAAGACATCAGTAAGCGAGCAATGGAGGTAACTCAAAAATTTACCTAGTGGATATCGTATAAATCTGCAGTGTTTCCAGAAAAATCTTTTTCCTGATGTCTGACAGTGAATATGTTTTATGCCTTTTCAGTAAATATGACTGGCACTGAACTCCTTTCAAAGGGTGCTGAAGACTGCAAAGAAGCTGATCCCATATTAAAAACCATTTACTTTTAACCCACTGTCCACACCGTTTCCCCAGAGCCAGATAGAAATGAATAGGCTTTTAAATCTTAGGATACATCGGGACTTTGGACTGGTACAATGGTAAACACTAGCTTGAGTTCTGTAGTTAGATAAGTCTGTGCTTTCAGTGCAGCTCTGATACCAGATATCTGGGCATCTTTGGATACGCTTGCAAGCCAAACCACAAAGCAGATTTGTCACCTATAATAGGAACATTACAAATCCTACTCTACTGGAATGTGACTATTAAAATGAAATACTATAAAAAAAGAAAGTTTCAGAATTATGGTCAAATAACCTGCACAAACACTTCAGCAAAGAAAATATACAGATGAGAAATAAGCCATGAAAATATGTTCAGCATCATTAGACATTAGGGAAATATAAATTAAAATGACAATGGGTCACAACTAAACAACTATTATTATAATGGCAAACACCAAAGAAACAAATATGTCAATTCAAGTGCGGGTGAGGATGCAGAGCAACTAGAATTTTCATGCACCAGTGATCAGAATAATATCATATAGCTACTCTGGGAAAGAATTTATACAAAGTTCAAGTCACATTTACCATGCAACCCAGCAACGCCACTGTCAGGTATTCATGCAAAAGAAATTAAGAACTATGTTCACAAAGTAATATGTAAGGCTATGTTTATAGCATTTACCCATATTCAGCAAAAAGAATAGTAAATGCTTTTAATTGTTAGGGATTAAATAAGCTTTCATAGATACACATAATAAAATGCCATCCAGCAAGAGAGGTGAACAGTCTCTATACACACCAACATGAATAAATCTCGGCTGTATTATGCGGAGTGAGAGAAGACAGAGTTGAGACAAAATTCTGGGAACAAAAATGGCACCAACAAAATCAGTGTTTATCAAAGGCTGGGGTCATGAGAACTTGACTCTGAGAAAAGGAGTTAAGCTGAGAAAAGGAGTTAAAAGTACACCCATATTTGTGCAGCCTTACAATGCACGTTTCATATGACATTAATTTGAAATTCACCCAAATTAGCTGGACGATATACTCTTCTCATGTTTTAAAGAATTAACACTGAATATACACAAGAAATCAGGACCAAAGCGGCCTTCATCATTTCTCATCAAGTGTTCTTTGCGTCAGGCATAGAATAGATGAGGTTTGGACCCTTGCATGATTGACAGTTTCCTAATCCAATGTCTGTCTTTTTATATAGAAAAAGACACCAGTTGTGTTTTCCCACTAACTCATTTTGCAGTAAATAATACCCCCGAACATGGACTATATTTATGTTTATCATTCTTGGAGGAGAGTAAACATTTCCCTGAGATAGCAGACAATCCTTTAAAGTTTTATATTTCCTGTCTTTAGGCTGTTGTTGTTATTTTTCTGAAGAAAAGCCTAAAAACTCTATGAACACCACTCCTGCAAAACAACTGCAAGGGAGCTCCTTTTAGAGAGTCTAAGAAGAGGTTATTTTTGTTTCTAGCTGCAAACTTTCTCCCCAGGCGTGATAAATTAGACAGACTAGCAGGTCAGCTTTGAAGACACTCAAAGCAGACAGGTGGCACCCTATAGATTACTTTTCTGTAGTGAGACAGATATTTATCCTGCTTATTTTCTTCCACACAGAATGGAAGACACAAAGGAGTTTAACTTCATGCAACAAGCCACATAACCACTCACCCCAACAGAAAAGGACTCCCTGAGGAGCAATCGCAGATCTCTTCTCTGCCAAGATTCAGCCATTCTGCAAGCAAGAGGCCAGATGAAAGTACTAGTTCCCTTCCAGTTGCTCAGAATGGTGACTCAAACAGTCCTTTCCCCAGCTCCCAGGATGATTAGAAGACAGCTGCACCTTCTACATCACTAAAGAAATTTAGGCTGATTTTATGTAGAACCTGTCGGATAGACTTGGGGGAGCAGAGGTAGAATTGCCGTAGTTCAGCATAACTGACAAACCACATTAAAGAGAGTATAGGTTAGTTCAAACCAGACAAAAAGAAGCCTAGAACCTATAAACTTTGGATATCCAAACTAGAATAAGTAGATAAAGATTACAAGGGGAGAAAGACAAAGACTTTGAAGCACTTTCATGTCTTATCCTATTACGGATAGTTTTAGGCATAATCTAAGGCTTCTTTATTTTGGTGGTTACAGGAAACAGTCCATTTAGTACACGGGTGCTGTCTGGTGGAACTTGCCTTAGTTTCTTTTCTTGTTGTTAAGACAAAATACCTGATACCCAAAGTTAAAGAAGAACGATTTATTTGGCTCACGCTTTTGTAGAGGTTTCAGTTCATAGGCAGCTGGGTCCAAGGCAGAGTGGCGTGGCAGAGGGGCGTCACAGAAAAGAAACAGTTCAGGGCAGGCAGAAGGCAACAAAACAGTGAAGTCTTGAGCAGCAGGCAACAAGCGACAAGCGATAAGCAGTGGCTCTTTCTGTCCCTGATACCCTCTCCAGGCCACCCACCCTTGGGGCAGGTGGCACTCACACCCAGGGCGGGGCGGTCTTAATCCTAGCAATGACAGTACACCATGAATCAGTCCTTGATCTCAGCATCATACACCTCTGAAAAGCTCGACCTATGTGCCTTTGGGGAGACACTTAGATACAAGCCCCCAATAGCACCTAAAAGACAAAAGAGGCAAATTAACAGCAGAGATAACAAGAGGACCTATATTTCCTTGAGAATATACTGTTGTCAGGTTAATTTCTCTATGAGATCAGTTTCAAATACCCATGGACAGTAACGATGACTGGGTTCGGTGGGTACTAAACTATAGAAAACAAACTACGTGGCAAAAGGAATAATGTCCAAAAGAGCTTCTGTATCCACTGCCTTGGAAATGGACCAGAATTCCAGTTACTCTCTAATCAACTGTTTTTGAAAGTATGTTTCCAAACACTTTGCACTAAAATCACCAGAGATGTTGTACCAAATGTGTATTCCTAGGTGACTGGTTTCTCACCTCACTGTAATTCCTGCCTAGTCACTATGGCAATCAGCCAATATGGCGCTGGTGGTCAAGTGTTGTGCTCAGCCAGTATGGCGGCCAAGCCAAAATGGCGCTGGCCAGTAGCAGTCAAAGTCAATATGGTGCTGACCTCTAGAGGTCAAAGCCAACATGGCGCCGACCTTTAAAGGTCATATGCTAAGCACCACTCTTTTTCCCCTGAGTCAAATTACGACTTCTTACTTGCCTTTTTGTAATATCCTGTTTCCCTTTCCCACACTCCAGCCCAATCCTGGTCCACCATGTCAGGTGGTGTGCTTCTTAATCCCCACCTTGCACTTGGGCCTATTTAGCCTGGGATCCCAGACAAGCCCTCAGAAGTTCCACGTTTCCTTTCTTTCCCCTACTGTGGTCTTCTCTGCACCCACAGTGAAGGCATTTTATATTTTGTTTTGCTTCTCTCTCTGCACTGGTAAAACCTATCACTAAGTTCTACCCTAGACTTTTTATTGGAATCTCAAAATTACAGTACTATAATATTCTTCAGGATATTTTTGTGTACATTAAGAATAAAATCCAATGCTCCATGCTTTTCCTTTATAAATTAAATCAATTTTAACTTGCTAAAGATGCTTTCAGAGCTAAAACTTGTCTTAGTAAGTGGCCCATCTATAATCTATTATCTAGCTATATGGGACTATGTGAGTACTAGTTAAATATACTCAGAAACTATTAGGATAAGATCTTAATAAAGTTTGATCATTAACAGATCCTTGACCCTAGATTGGTGAGTGGCATATAGTATGCACCCAAACATCAGCTGTATTTGTTAAATTATGTAATGTTTGTGTATATATATATATATATATATATATATAAACACATATGTAAAATCACATATATAAATAAATATATCAATGTGGTGGATAGTTTTTTATGTCCATTGGAGCGAGTCAGTATATACTAGGTTAAATATCCTTTTCTAAGTGTGTCTGTAATATGGTTTTAGAGAGCATTAACAATTGGTTGGTAGTCCCTTTCCAAGGTAGTGGAAATAATTCAATACCCAAAGGGCTCGAATAAAATCAAAGGCAGAGAAAGGAAAAATTCATTCCCTTTATCTCCCTCATCACTTGATCTAAGCGATCTTAGCCCACCTTCTGAATCAAGCTCTCCCTGTTCTTAGTCCTTACTGAATGACACCACTGTCCTTCCTGAGTTTCCACCTTACACGTAGTGGATTGAGGGGCTTCTTGGTCATCAGTTTTCATAATGAGGTAAGGCAGCTCCTTATAATAATATTCTTTTTATATATTGAATATATTAATATAATTCTGAAATTATATTTATATGTTAATGCATTATATAATTAACAATAAACACATATAAAACAGGAAAAATACATATATAACAAAGGTATATACATATATTATTTATTTTATTTCTCCAGAGAACTCTGACTTATGCAACTAATATTTCAGAGCAAAATAATACCAATACTAAAGGATAGTAATTTTATTGTGTAAACAGACTCATGGTACGTTGGGTAGTGCAATCTGGAATCTCCCATTCTTCGTTCATGCCCATCCCTACTGACCAAGTCTTGTACAGTCTTCTCTTTAACCTCCAGCACACAGAATGGCCAGGTCACCAAATTCCATGACAAACTCATGCTCTTTTGACTTGAAAACATTCCTTCTTCATGATGTTATTTTCCTTTTAGTGCATAAGTATCAGTCACTGTAATAACGTCATGTAGCAAACTAACATTTATCTAAATTTACCTTCTTTAGTCAGGCAAAGAATAATAGCAAATCCTTGCTGATATCTGGATGAAAGTTTGGAAATTTGGCTGTTGTACGACTGTAAGGGTGTGGATTATTACACGCAAACTTCATGGTTCCCCCTTTTTAATGCTACATGAGTGTTTAAATATTAGGTGCACATGACCCATAAAACCAGTGAAATGATGGCATGATTATACCACACACACAAAAAATATTTTCCCTTTTCACATCTTAGCTTGAGGAGAGCTTAAAGTATACTTGAGACATGATGTGTGTCCACAGAGAAGCTTTGGGGTTTTGGTTTTGCTTTTTTTTAATCGGATACTGTCATATGCATTTTATTGCAACAATTTTTCTTGTATCTATGGATCTTCTTTCTAGTTATCAGATTATCCAGTGCAGTTTATTCTTTTTTAATATTCTAGGATTAGATTTAACACAAATTATCTTGTATAGCTTTTGCAAAAAGATTCTCAGGGTTTTTTCAGTATTTTGCAAATATAAATCATGCTACAGTGAAATTTTCCTTATTTGTATCTTATAGTCTAATTTTTAATTTTCATAAGATTACTTTTGCAGTTTCAGTTAAAGGTCATGTAAGTTTGTGATTTTAATAGATTCTTCTAAATTCGTTTTTTAATGAAAATTTACATTTTTTTCACAGAAGAAAAAACTAAACATACCCTGTAGCTTCATTTGCTCTTAGCTCACTTTTAGTAAATCACTAATTTTGGAATTCACATAAGAACGTTTCTATTCTCTAACCCTACTGATCCTCCAGAGAGAAATAGTTTGTTGTTATCTCCCTCTGCTTTCTGGGGAAAGCACCCTTTTTATGATAATAATTAACTGTAGAAGACCACTCCAAATTGTAACTACTTTGGAATTTAAAATTACATTGGTGCTTTCCTCTTTTGTATGTCCCACAACCATTGTCTATGTGAACCTCGCAATTTAAACCTCTAACAAGATAGACTTTATTGGCAAGAACTCAGCATCTTCGGATTCTAGCTCTCTAAATAAATCCTTCTTCTGACCTGAATAGCTTGTCCTAAATTCCTGGGCCTTCTCCAGGGTCAAACAACAAATGTGGGTTCTCAGTTACATTCTCACTAGTAATGAGTAAACCAGTACCAGTTCATAATATCTTCACCCAAATTAGATTTTGCTCACTGATTTTCTTCTAAGTTTACAGAAAACATAATCACTGTAGCTTTAACTTTTACTTTCCAAAACTGATGAGTATGTACAAGAGAAATTAAGTAATTTCTCATAAATTCATCCACTGTTTTGCTACATTTGAATTTCAAGGAGCCTGGGACACCTTTTTAAGTTGTCCCTCAGGAAACCCTTAAGAAACAGATTTTAATCTGAAATATATGCAAATATATCCTCTAGTATGAAGCATATGACTGCTAACATCATGAGAAAATAGGATCATAGGAAATAAATGGACCTCTGCCCTATTCAGGGAAAGGAGTGAGGAAGACCACGGTGGGGAGACTAAGGCATGGGTAAATGTGCTGAGTACTTAACACCATGAAAAGACTACGTAGTGTCCTTCTAGGAGGCTGTGGGGCACCTGAGAAAGTGAGGCTGTACTGGCACTGTATGAAAAGAATCAGAGTAAGGCAGAAAAAAAAGACATATGGAAGCTTTGTTTTTGATAGGAGAGCCTTGAAGAAGAGGAGAGCCTCACCGGAGAGCCTGTCTACACAGAGATAGGTTCCTGCCGCAGTACGGACTGCTGAATCATTAATGTGGCGGTCCAACAAGGCTGAAGTCCCAGAAACAAAGAAATCACTTCCCCTTTCTTCTCCCTTCAGCCCTGAACACAACTTCCTCTTATCTCTTCTGTGAGATGGAAGCCCCAATTAGCACCTAACACGTCACTGAGCCAGCCCCTCAAGCTCTGCCTCTAGCCAGAGTCTTCCTAACCATCCCCACCTCTCCAGCCTCCTGGTCAACCTGAAAGGAGCCCTGTGTTGCACGCAGTCCCCTCCTCTCAGTGTGTGGAGTAAAGGCCTTTTTCCCCTTTTGCTCCTTCTGTGCCGAAAACCTAACACAGACCAAATGAAATGTTCTAAATATCAGTTAAACACCAAGTCTTCATCAATAAGTCTAATGCAGAAGCATAAGCGTAACAGTAATTTGTAGTTATATGTTAATTTTCACTCTACTCCAAAAACTATATTGTCTTCTGAGAAAAACAGAATGATGAACTAAACTTCCCAAACAGTATCCATATGGCTATAGTTCTGCTGGCCCAGAGAATTTCTGGACTAGCCACCTACTCAGTGAGTTCTCTCCCTGCTTCCTCACCATCCTGAGGAAGATTCGGCCCCTGAACGTTCACGATGACAAGGACACAGACATTACTAGACAAAATGACCTCTAGAAGTCTCTCCATTCTCTGAAGACATTCTGCACCCAAAAGCTGGACAGCCGTTTATCCCTTTGTAAGCCTGATGGATCTAGAATTCTCAAATCTATTGACGTTGTCATTTCAGTGACTCTCAGCCTCGGCAGCAATTTCATGCTAAGCCTCTATGCACGCAGTCACCTTTACTCTTGAGAGCTCTTTCAACAGAACTGTCACTCTGCTGGAAGCCTTGGGGACAGCGGGCTAACTAATGCAGTCACCTCTGCATGGAGATGGGTCAGCCAACATTGTCTGAGGTCTCGCTGAATGACCGAGATTCAAGGCAGACTAACCTTTCCACAAAGAGAACCATGTTCCTGCAGAGAAGAGCTGCTTCCCTCTAGTCAAAGCACGCGCAAAATGATGACTCTGTTGCCCTGTGGAGAAATTAGTCTTCCCAAGATACCTGCTGTTTTTCTCCTCTAGAAAAAGGAGGTGCTGGTAAAACAGTTACCTTTCAATCAGGCTAGTTTGACTCGTTCAATTTCTGAGAAGAGAAGTGCAGAGAGAGACAACCAAAACATAGCATTACTCTTGGCTTTTCTCTCTTCAGCAAGGGCAGCCTCTCATTCAGATTAGTCCCTTTGTCACACTGAATTACTTAAAAGAACAGACAAGTGCTCCCAGTTCAAATACTTTTTTCTTTTGTAAAACCAACTGTAGCAGACACCCATTTACAATATAGGTAAGTCACTGTCAGTCCTCAAAGTGTTTGTTCCAGAATATAACAAGACTAAGAAAAATGGCATAAAATATAGGTCAAGATACCTGCTGAACAGGAAGAATAAAAGATTATTTCTTTGTTGTTTAGTTTTTTTCTTTGTTTTTCCTTACTTAGGATAGAATCCACGGTCTTCAAATTAAGCTATATCGCTACCAGCCTCTCCTTTTTTTTTTTTCTTAATTTGTAGATAGGGTCTTGCTAAATTGCCCAGACTGAGTTAAAATGTGGGATCACTCTGCTTCAGGATTCCAGAGAGCTGGGATTTGAAGTATGTATGACCATACCCACCAGGAAATGCTGCTTTAAGGATTTTGCTAGTGGGACAGTTTATTGCTAAATCAGGTTATGAGAAAAAATGATAGATTGCAACAGCCTCGGTGGGGAGCTATAGCCTCTGAAATAGTGCAGCAATATTGGATGGTACCATTCCTTTGCATCAATTGTCTTTAATATTGCATGCTTAGTAATAATATAATGATAATGTGTATCTCCTGTCCATAAAAAGAATGTCTTATAAACATCATGTATATTCATGCATAACGAATATGGAAAGGATACTTCATTGTACATGTGTGTTAAGGTTAAAATATTTACATAATATTTATTTCATAAAATACTATTAATGTAATGTTGATCATGGAAGACCAAATTTGGTCAACATATTAATAGCATTTTATGAAATGAAATTTAAGCAATTGCTTTGGAAAATATAAAGCACATGCTAACCCATATATTTAACTGTTACTAATTTTCCTTTCTGGAAATAAATGAGCAAGTACAATATCAATTTTTCATTTGAGCTATGAACTGTTAGACTGAGTCATCAATCTCTAGTAGCTCTGGTTTTCCCAATAACTTTTGCAGATATTAATATTAATGTAGATACTCTAGCTTTGTTTCATCTCATCATTGAATGACAGGACATTTTCTACACTCTAATTTTTTTTCTATATATAGCGCTAGGTTTCAAATGAATTGCTCATAGATATTACATAATTGGATCATGTTTTTATGCCCTATCTGAAAATTTCTGCATTTTGATTAGTATATTTAGAATACATTCAATTAATGTAAATATGCTAGTAAATGTGCATATAATATATGCTTAGACTTTTTCATATATAACTCTTAAAGTCTATGCAAAACCAAGTTTTAATATGTTATCTGCAATATAAAAACATTATCACTACATAGTTCTCCTTGTTCCTTCATTCTTTAGTAATGGCTATGTACATTATAAATGTGTAATGAAAGCCTTTACTCACAATGATATACACTCTGATTTCAACTGTCAGCAATACTTTTAACAAGTCAAGAGAATAATGGAATATTTATTCAATATTTTTCTATTCTATTGGTTTTTGTTATTCCTGATGTCCCAAGTTTATTTCACTTTATCTCTGTGTTGAACCAATCCTACATGTTTTCGTTGGTGCTTCTTGATTTCCATGTGTTCTTGGTTACAGTCATCTGGATAGAAACTAGCTTACCTATTGTTCTGCATATTAATATTATTCTGTCTACAATTCAGTCACTGTTCAATGGAGTTAATTAGGTAATACAGGATAATGTTCCATCATAAGGTCTCTAACTTTCATTACAACTGGAAGGATGCTTTGTCATATAACCAAACAGTTCCAGGTATTAGAGCATGAACAACCTCAGAAGATAATTAATGTGTCAGAGGTAGTCCACATTTTGGAACTCAAGATTTACATCTGTGTCACATACACAAGACATTCATCATATTTGCAAATCTCCCACATCTCATCCCAGTTAGCATCAATTCTAAATGGAAAATCACATTTAAATTGGATAAAAATTAGACATTAGACAAAAATCTCAAATACTATCTAAATTAGGTATTGTGAGAGTCTAATTTATTCTTGCACACAAGTATCCACTTGTAAACATTAACAAATTTCTGACTCCCAAAATATAATGAGTTTAAAACAACAGAAGCAAAGGCTATCTTTCCATTTTCTGATATCCTCTTTAATTTCCTTTTTTTCAGACTACTGTATTTTCAGTGTAAAGTCTTCTACTTCCTTCATTCAGTTGATTTCTAAGTATTTCATTTTTTTCACTGCTACTGTAAAAGTCATGGTTTCCCTAAGTTCATTGTCAGTGAATTGGTTATTTGTGTGTAGGAATGCTATTGATTTTTGAGTGTTGACTTTTTTTCCATTTAGTGAATGAAACTGGTTATTAAATCTGAAGTCTTTTGGTGGAGTTTTGGGGTCTTTTATGTAGTATATCATTTATCTGAAATAATGTTAACTTCTGGGCTTTTTCATTTTGGGGGGGATTTGGTACTGGGAAATGAACTTAGGACCTCACACTTGCCAGGCAAGCACTGTGCAAAGGAGCTCTATTTCCTGCCCCTGAAAATGTTAACGTCTTCCTTTACAATTGCTATTCCTTTAATTTCTTTCTTTTGTCTTTGTGCTCTGGCTAATGTTTCCAGAAATATTTTGAAGTGTGAACATCCTTGCTTTGTTCCTTAGAGTGAAAGCGTTCAGTTTTTGACCATTTAGTATGATGCTGGCTATTGGTTTGGCATGGCTTTTATCAAATTAAGATAAAGACCTTTGATTCCAATTTTCTTTTTTTTATCATGAATGAGTCTTGGACTTTGTCAGAAGCTTTTTCTGCATCTACTGAGATGATCATGGGTTTTTTCTCCTTGGCTCTATTGATATGGTGCATTATATTTATTGATTTGCATATGTTGAACCATCTGAGCATCTCTGGGATGAATCCTACTATGTCACAGTAGGATTTGGTGCACTGATGCCAGTATCTAAAGAGTTTGAAGGAGTACTGGCATTAAGGTTTCTCTAATGTCTTGTCAAATTCAGCAGTAAATCCTTCAGTACCTAGGCTTTCTTTCTTGGCAAGTTTTAACTGCATCTTCAATTTCATTGACAACTATTGAATTAGAATTAGTATGCCTTCTTGATTCAACTTTGGTAATTCAAGTGTATCTAGGAATCTGTCCTCAAAGTGGGTATTGATCACCAAGATTTCTTCAAGATCTGTTGAGATTTCACAATTTTCATTTCTAATTGCATAGATTTAACCATTTTCATTTCTAATTGCATAGATTTAAGGGTTTTTTTCTTCTTTTGATAAGGCTGGCTAGAGGTTTGCAAATTTTATTTAATCTTTCAAAGAACCAGCTCTTCAGTTCATTGACTCTTTATATTGTTTTCTTATTTTCAAACATTGCTTTTACATGAGAAGTACCAATATACTGGAAATGGCCACATTCTCAAAACTGTTATACAGACTTAATATAATCCCAAACAAAATTCTCACCACATATTTCACAGAATTAAAGCAAAAAGTCCTGAATTTCATTTGAGCCAGAAGAGACCTAGAATAGTAAAAGCAATTCTAGTCAACAAATGCAAGGCAGAGGGCTTCACAACCACTGACTTGAAATTATGCTATAGAGCTACTAGGATAGCCAGGAGTGGTGCTGCACACCTGTAATCCCAGCACTCAGGAGGCTGAGGCAGGAGGATCATTGTGAGTTCAAGACCAGCCTAGGCTACAAATCGAGCTCAAGACCAGTCTGAACTGCATATCAAGACCATGTCTCGAAAAGACCAAAAAAAAAAAAAAAAAAAAAAAAAAAAAAAAAAAAAAAAAAAAAAAAAAAAAAAAAAAAAAAAAAAAAAAAAGCTACTATGATAAAAGCAGCATGATACTAGCATAAAACAAACAAACAAACCACACTCAAGACTAAAGGAACAGATTAGAAGGTGCAGAAGTTCCTCTAAACAAAATAAGCCACCCTATCTTTGACAAAGAGGCTAAATACTTTTACTGGAAGCAAGCTGCCTCTTTAATAAGTGAGACTGGAAAAACTGGCTTTTCACATGTTCCAGATTTAATCTAGACCTACCACCCTCACCAGGCTCTAAACTAAAATTGAAATGTGTCAGAAATCTAAATATTAAAACAGAAACATTAAATTTGCTGGAAGACAGGTAGAACTCTTGAAGATATTGATGTAGGCCAAGGCTTTCTGAACGAAGCCCTATCACATGGGTCAAATGACGAAGAATCCACAGCTGGGAAATCCTCAACAGACTGAAGAGACAACTCAAAGTGGAAAGAATCTTTTTTCCAGCTGTTCCTCAGACAAAGGACTAATATCTAGAATATATAAAGAACTCAAAAAGTCAGACTCGTCAAAACTTAAAGATCCAATTTAAAATGGGCATCTGAAACGAACAGACACTTCTGAGGCAAAGTAGTACAACTGACAAGTAAATGTATTAAAAAATATTCAAAATCATTGGTCATTTGAGGGATGCAAATTAACACAATGTTGAGATTCCAACTCACTCGAGGAATTATCAAAAATCAACTAATAAAAAATGCTGGCTGCGCTGTAGAGGGAAAAGGAGCCCTTCTCCACGTTTAGTTGAAGTGTAGACGGTGCAACCACTGGGAAAGTCAGTGTGGAGAGTCCTCAGAAATAGAAAACTGGAGGTTCCATTCGACCCAGCTATTCCCCTTCTTGGTATCTTTCAAGAAGATAATCTATACAATTAGCAGCATCACACCATATTAATGTATGCTCACACATGTTTATAGCAGCACAGCTTATCACAGGGAAAGATTAGACACAGACCAAGTGCCTATCAACTGATGAAATAATAAAGAAGACATGGTGGTTTTTTAAATACAATGGAGTACCACTCTGTCATTAATAAGAAAAGCTTGATAAATTTCTAGCTAAAAGGACACATCTTGAGACAACATTCTTAAGTGAAATAAATCAGACACATGTAAACATCACATGATTTTTCTTGTGTGAGAAACCCCAAGGTTAAATAGGACCAAAATGTATAATAAATATTGTGAGATAGGAAGAAAATGTTCCAGTAGGAAGTAAACCTAGGGAGGGGGAGAGGAAAGGAAAAGGAAAAAGGAGAAAATAAGAAAAAATTGGAAACAAAACCTTTGCAAATAATGAGAGGAAGAGGGCTTGAAAGGAGATGAGGGGAATGGGCAAAAAGAAGAACCAAGATATATCTTGCAGTTATAAATTCCCTATGTTAAAAGTGATCATTATGCATATCTAAAATGTACCAAGAAAATAAATTCAAAAAAACAGGAGAGGGTAGAAGTCCAACATGCACTCCCTGATCTAAAATCAAAGTGTCAATAGATTTGTGTTCTTTTCGGAGGTACTAGAACAAACACCATTATCCTGATTTCCCCAGCTTCTAAATGCCAGCTTCCTGCCTTGGCCTCTGACCCCTCTATCTACCAACCTCAAAGCTGCAAATACTACAGTCCCTGTGGTCCTATCATGATTTTCACCTCTTTCACTAATGATAGCCAGTAAAGTTGCTGTGCTTTTAAGAATTCATGTGATTATTTTGGACTCATTTTTTTTTTTTAATCTCAAGATCCTCAATATGAATCATTCCTGCGGAGTCCTTTACAGCTTACATGGCATCATAGGTATAGGGTTCAGTGACCAGGGTACTGGATCTTGTGCTAAGGAGGAGTGTGAGGGAAGCATTTTTCTGACTATCACACTATAGAACTCTTTGGACTATATTAAAGTGATAGGTTAAAAAGTTAAAAGACTGCTCATAGCAAATGAACAAAAAAGAAAAGCTGAAAATATTTATATTCTTATTTAGTAAACAATAAAACAAATCCAGAAAGATTTCAGCTGAAAATGGTTAAACTCACTCCTAGTGAACTTTGTGTATAAATTATCTACCATAGCTGCTTGACTGTTTCAGATACAAGGGAGAACTGAATAAAATTTTAAGGTCAATATACAAAACTGTTTCTGAGGTAATATAAGTTTGAACTTCAATTTGGACCTAATCTATCTTCCACATATAGATTTATTTCAAGGTGGTGTTAGAGTTGAACGTTCAGTTACAAAAAAGAGAATGTTCATTAAATTTAAAGTGACCAAATTAAGATTAATCATTCAAGAATTTAGCTAAAGATAAGATTTGTGCAAAAAAAGTTTGTAAAATGTTGTACCATTATGGATGATACAACTCAAAGTTATTTCATCAATACCTCTGGGCATTTGAGTGATACATAATTATTGAAAGAAACGAGCTTAATTAATACAAAAGTAATTAATGCAAGCAAGCTACTAGCTGCTATTACGATTACCTTCCCCAAAGTTATTTTTAATCCATTTCTCCTCTGCTTCTTTCAACTGCAAAGATTTGGAATCCTTACATTCTCTCACCTGCCCTGCAGGACTATACAGCTGGGAATTCTAGTTCGGGTCTAAGGGAAATGTTTAAATGATCTGTAGTGTTGAGGTGGCTAATTCTCTGTTTATAAGAGCAGAAGTGGAAGACTTGATTATGACCTTCCCATATCTCCTTTCTGCCTGTTTTGTGTGGAGAAAAGTTGCTGAGGAAGGAAACAGCTGCCATGTTACCACAATATGAATTGCAGAGGTGCCGGACTGAGCAGTGTCAAGCCACAAAGAGGAGCTGCTTCCTGGGTAAGTTGCCATAAATCTAATCTTCCTTGAGTCTGATCTTCATACAATTGAAGTTAATAAAATAACAGAAAGATTTGTGTTAGGGTTGCATACATTGTGTCAACTTGGGGAATCTGGAGGTTTAACTGAGTGATTCAGCAGGAAGCCAGGGTGCTTACTTTGTACACATCCTGAGCCTGTGGAAGAGGAGGGCATGGAAACTGTGTGAGAGCTCCATGCCCCCTGGTTGGGAGTAGGCTGTTTACAATGTAAGGGAAGGAAAGAGGCTGCTTGCAGCCATTCTTCCCTTTTTTCCTGGTTGTTTTTGCTGTGCTCTGCTGCCCTGAGAGTTTCTGCTCTACCATGTGCCCCCCTGCCTCAGAACCAGCCAAGTATAGACTGAAACTTCCACAGACTATAAGCTAAAGAAACCTTTCCTTTCTTCATTTTGGGTGTTGGGTATTTTGTCTCAGCAACGAGAGAAAAGTAACCAAGACAGTTTGTAAGGATTTTCTTTGCATAACAGTATTTTGGGAATTGAATGAATGCTGGAGACCTGAGTTTGGGGTAGAAGGTGAAAAAGACCGATTCCACAAATGCACTGAACCACTGGATACTATTCATACATCTGGGTATAGTATCTTTGTCAGATCAAAATTGGTCTCAGCAAGTGACTGTGGGTTACTCCCAACCTTGCCAGTGTTAGGAAGATGTAATTAGCGACATCAAAATGAATTAGAAAAGAGGGAAATATTCAAAAATGCACATAAAAGAAGATAACCTTTTAAGGAAACTGATCATAGAGATAAATAATTTTATCTAGTTTGTATCAAATCCACATGCTCAGTTGCATTCTGTTGATGTTACAGCTTTAATTTTTTGCAACTTCCATATTTTTTGCAAATTCCAATATTATTTCCAGATGTCTTTTCATGGAAGATGTGAGATTCATGAAAAGAATCTAAAAGCAACCCTCCTTCCCTATTTTCATGCAAGCTCCACCCCTGTACTCTGAATGTGTGTGTGTCTGCCTGCCTCTGGCAGCATCTCACTCAAGTCAAGTGGACATAAGGTAAATGGCAGAGACAAGGACAAATGTCAGGCTTAGCTGTTTTATTTGGAAAGGCATTAACACTAAAACTGAATATTCTAAAACTAAAATGCTTTCCACTTACAGCATCTGATAAATCTCAAAACATCTCTGCCATGATCCAGATTTTGTACTCAGATGTTCTCGAACTACTTCGCGTGCAACTGAATGAGTAATTGACAGTACTCTAGTTTATAGGGAAGGAACAGATTCTGGTTATATTGGACCATTAATTTGTTAAATGGTTTCAAACAGCTTCCTCCCTTCCTTAAGAGCCATCATTACTAAAACTCATCATCACTAAAACTGCATTGGGGTGTTTGATTTGGGCAATTCCATGTGCTCTATGAGAAATAATTTAGTATGTCTGTAAGACAGATGACAAGGCTTGGATCTTTTCTCCTGGGAGATTTAACCTGGAAATTCTTTTTAATGTTAATGGCAGTGACTCATGTTAAGGCTGGCATATTGATGGTGGGATAGACTCTTAAATCTGTTTTTACAGTTTGTGTATTCTTCAAAGGATCTTACCACCATATGGCTCTTAAAGATTTGTTATCAGTCAATTCACAGTGGTTACAAAGTCAGATAGATATCATTTCTCCAGGTACTCCACACCTCCACTTTGGGAAAATAGGACCTAAAATAAAGATGTTAACTACTACAGGAAAGTTAGCACATGTAATAAGTATGATAGGAGATTTTTCACTTATCTTTGCACTCTCTGTACCATAGCAACTGGATAAGATGCAGATGTCCATTTTGTCTTTGTGTCTGCAAAAGGAAGAGAAAAACAAACCAGGTTTTGGGGTGCTAGAGTTTCCTTCTAGAAGTGGTTTCAAGTTTCTTTGTGTGCTAAGCAGAGAATTGGTCTAGACAAGCATAAAAAGTAGAGAGGTTTTACATTCATTAAAGGTAAGAAAAGAAACATTCTCTGCAGAGTGAGTATGGGCCAATGAAAAGTAAGAAAAGAAATACATTCTGCAGGCTGAAAGCCGACCACTGTGAGAGAGAAAACACAGTGGCCAACAGCTCAGCACTGGCCATCTTTTGGATCTCCCACTCTGTAGCCTGACCTGAGGTCTAGGCCATCTTATCAAAAACTTGCCTGAGTTCTAGCAAGAATAATTGAAGCTAGCAAACTCTATTGGTTAAAAGTCCATGGCTTTGGGAATGATTCTGCACATGTGTCTGGGAATTTTGGGATTGACAGGTCATGCCCACTTCTCCAGCCAGTTTTCTATACCATAATCCCCTTCCTCAAAAGGACACAAGAAACTGGTGCTCCATAGAAAGGACATTGGGTATTGGGAGAAAGTATTCTAATTAAGACAGCAGATCTTCAAGATTCAAGTTTTGGCCCTGCTTTTTACTTTCTAAGCAAAGTTGTTTAATTCCTTTTTGCCTCAGGTTTCTCATATTTAGAGCAGGTAAACAACAGTATACAATTATTTCTTCTGTTCTTATCTACAATATTGTTGTGTCATCATTACAGGGCTCATAATCCTGTTTCTACTAGAGCTACTGGAGTTTCTCTTAACATTTTTCCTTCAAATTTTAATCAATAATGTTCTACACAACAATACTAAGAAAACAATAAATTGTAAACTATCCAATAAATTAATTTAAGGTAAACTCTCATTATTTTGCACAATTTGGACAGAACTTTATAATAGTTTACATGAAAAGTAGACTAATGATACTACAAAATGTCACACTGTAAGTGTCAGAATCTAGGACTACGTTAGGTTACAGAGTAAAAGAAATTTTTTAAAATGTGAATTGATAAAAGATTTCAGATGAGGAGATTATAATGGGTTATCCAGACAGGACTAATCTATTCATACAAGTTTTCACAACAGAGACCCTTTCCTAGCTTTGGTCAGAAGGATCTTACGGTGGAAAAAAAGACCAGATCTAAAGAGGGGGAGGGAGCCAATCTACCATTTTGGGTTTTAAATTAATGTGAGAGGGCCATTGAAAGAGTTAACTGTGTTGACAGTTTGAATAAGAATCTCCTGGCTGATTGGCTTAGCATGTTTCTGGGTATAACGCTGTACTTACTGAAAAGAGACGCCTGGCCATGTGAATGGCATCAGTCAATAGGCTGCTGACCTCATTGGAATGAAAAGAGAAAAAAGAAACTCTCTGCTTCTTTCCCACTAACTTTGGACAAATATCTTTCTAGTTGCAGTGCACCCTTCTGCCTTCAGCTCCCTGATAAAGACTCACATGGGACTCTGCCCTAGGTCTTTCACTTTTGACTGGATCTTTGGATCTCCAGCAAATGGATGGCTTTTTGGCATTCTTTCATGCTATTTTATATATCTCTCTGATATATGTAGGATTTACAAGTAAGAGTTAATATGAACATATATTTATATTCTGTTCTTCTAGTCAAGCTGGTACAGCCACAACCTAATAATACAGGTAGTTTCCAGAACATACTCACCTGGAGACCAGCAAGTACATGGAAACTTCATTCTTAAAATCATAAGACAGTAAATTCTACCAGTAACCTCTGTAAGTGAGAAAATGATTTCTCTCCTAGACTGTCCAGAAAGGAATGAATATTTCCATACCATGTAGTATCTCAGTGATACCCTCTTTGGGTATCATATACCCAAGGATATAAGGGAATAAATCTCTGTTCCTTTAAGCCTGTGAATTGTGATACTTTATTATAGGGACAGTAGAACACTAACATTTTGACAGATAATATTCTATGTATATATTTTAAATTGTTTTATTAATTATATTATTGAAATATTATTCCTAAAATATTAGTAAAAGGGCTGGGGATGTAACTCTGTGGCACAAGCACTTGCCTGGCAATCAAAAGGTCCTGAGTTCCATTCTGGTATCAAAATAAATGAATAAATAAAATATTAGTAATATTTACTAATTACTAAATATTTACTAATATTTACTAATATTATTTTTTAAAAACTACTATTTAATTTAATTATTTAGTCAATTTAATTTTAGTTTATTTATCTCACTATTTAACTTAGTTATGGTAATTAGCTCACTATAATTATGTGATACTAAAGCAACACTTACTCTTTAATGTACATAAATAGGTCAACTCTGGGATTAATATTTGAGTGATGTTTTATGTGCTGGCATTTGGAGTCTCCCAGAAACAGTGATGGGCTTAAAGATGTAATTCTTTAAGAAGATAAGTAGAAGAATAGAAATTATCCCTGGAGCAAGTGAATATTTGCAGGCTGTAAATTCTCTTCCTAGCCAGAGGCAGCTGTGAGCTAATTTAGGGAAAGCCAGACATCAAGAAGATTTTTTTTAGAAAACTCTATAGTCTTCTCAAAAATTTAGTATCTTGAGAAATTTGGTTGCTTGGGGAAAAAAAAATATAATCAGTTTTAAAGTTGGAGTTAGATGGCTTAGCAGGAATAGTCACTCCCAATAGCCTTTTGGTCCACGGCATCAAAACTGGTCCTTAAAATTCCACTTCAGTAATTTCTGACTGCTTTACAGAGGCCAGGCAGGAATAGTGTGCCTGAGAAACAAGGAATTGGCACTTAGGAGGCACTATTAATGAAAACTGCACTGGCCACCTTATCTAAATTGCACATTTCTCAAACCTGATCATTTTTCTCCCTTACCACATTTTCTCCCTTGGCGCATGCTGAAACCTAAATGCACCGAGGAATATGACTTCATTTCTGGATGTCTGACTGCTGACAAGTTTAAGTCCCTCTCTTCTTTCTTTCCCTTGATCCCCACATCTGAGCAAGCTGATAAGAAATCCTGAGTGCTCCCTGCCATGCCACGTGCAGAAGGTCTAAATCATGCCAGTTTCTGCCCCCAGCGGAAACTCTTCTTTGGCTCTAAATCCAACAGCCTCACTCTGTCAAGTCACTGAAGAGCTTCCTGAAGCGTCCTGAACTACTCACCTTAGAAAGCCCAACTATATGTCATGCACATGCATGAGTGGTGTATGTGTATGTGTGTGTCCATGTCTGTGTGATGCTACCAGTCTGAACAACTCAACGAACCATATTTTGCATGATAATTTCCTCTTGATTTGGTAAAATAACATAACAGAAATACACTACCTCACATATTGCTTAT